>JAQGCO010000033.1:0-19108 GCA_034700925.1 Acrobeloides cf. buchneri Gr-Nem-00862
AAATTTCAAACGCAATTATCTCGAAAACTACAACGATTCAGAACATGTCGTAAAAACAAAAAATGCTCCATTTTTCACGATCTTTCCGAATATATCATTTTTCATATGGTTGTAAATTACTGGACTGGTCCTTTAAAATACCCCTAATAGGATGTAAAAGAAAAAAATTTCAACTTTTTGATCATGATAAGTGCCTCCCAACAACGTGAACTAGCTCTGAAAATTCTTGATGAGATTTGACACTCCCATGTTAAAAAATGACCTCATTCGTTATTTGGCATAATGTTTGTATACAAAATGGTGCATTTTATATCTGCTTAAAACAGTACAATCTCTATGACTGTAGGAATTAAAATTTTTAGGTACCTCGTCGAAAACGAAAGAACCTTTTTTCTACAATGTAGATCAATTTTGTGAAAAAATTTTAATTCCATCAGTCTTATAGGTGTAGTTAAAGTCAAGGTGGTGTTTATGTATTCCTTACATTTCAAGATTTGTTGTTTATATATATATGTTCTAACTATACAGGCTGCATTCGAGCATGTCAAAAAAGTCTAACTTTGCCTGATTTTCAATAAAAGTGTGTTTATTGAAACGATTGGTCATGAAGCATAAAATCAGGCAACAAATTTTATGCTTCTCAACCAATAAAATTTTATGCTTTATGACCAATCATTTCAATAAACACGATTTTATTGAAAATCAGGCACAGTTAGACATTTGTGACAACTTGTTTGACATGCTTGAACGCAGCCACACTGGGACTTTAAATAACCTATAGAATGTCTTTCAATTTAAAAATCAGATTTGTATTTAGGGGCTTCTACGCTTCCACTCGGGGGCATCGCGAGTGCCACCGAAAACCTTACCAACAGTACTCGCAATCCATTGTTTTGGAGGTATCTAGGTGGATGCTAATAATTTTGTCAGATTGCGAATACCTTTTCATGGTCACTCGCAATACTTACGAGTAAAGTATAGAAGCCCCCTGACCAGTCCAGTTTTGAACAAAAATTTTTATAAAAAAAGTTCAATTTATGGCGATCAACTTTTGCGTTGAAAATAAATTCTAATTCGTTAACCCTACAGAGATATTTGCAAAACGAAATTGCATAAAAAATTTAAACGAGTTTGTGTATTAAAACGAAGGGATTGGCACGAAGTGCCTGATCATCAAAATGATCTGTGTATTGAAACGATTGATCAATTTCTATTTATTTTTTGTTGCCAATCGATTGTACTTACGAAGACCTATTCAATGAGCGGTCGATGTCCATATTTCGTAAGTTGGGAAGCTGAGATAAGTCATAAAAGATCAATTTTTGGTCTTATTTTTAATCTCCACTTTCCAACATACGAAATATGGACATCGACCACTAGTTGGATAGCTCTTCGTGAGTACAATCGATTGGCAACAAAAAATAAATAAAAATTGATAAATCGTTTCAATACACAGATCATATTGATGATCAGGCACTTCGCGCCAATCCCTTCGTTTCAATACACAAACTCGTTTAAATTTTATCAATTTTGTTTTGCAAATATCTCCGAAGGGTTAACGAATTAGAATTTACTTCCAACACAAAAGTTGATCGCCACAAATTGAACTTTCTTATAAAATTTTTTGTTCAAAACTGGACTGGTGCTTGAAGCGTGCCTTATCTTTTCCTATATATTTTGTTTGGAGCTTTAGCTCGTGATATTATCATAGCTGTGATTCTTGAACTGTGCGTGTAACTGAAGGCGACTTACGAGGGGAGATTACTTGTTATAAAATCCGTGTAAAATTTACAATTGCTTATAGATTACAGGGTGTATAAAAAACTGGCATTTGGGAGATTGTTTCATGTTTTCGACCCGAATTTTTTCTTCAAAAAACCTAAAAATGACCCATATAGGGGTAATTTTATGCGGGAAATCGATTGCGCGCATTCCCGAAGCTTGAAAATGCTTCCCTGCCCCTGATTCAGGAAAGTAAATGTGTATATAAAAGCTAAAAATACAAATTTACACACTTACTTTCCTGAATCAGGATCTGGGAAAAAGTATTTTCAAGCTTCGGGAATGCGCGCAATCGATTTCCCGCATAAAATTACCCCTAAATGGGCCTTTTTAGGATTTTTGAAGAAAAAAATTCGGGTCGAAAAAACATGAAAAAATCGCCCAAATTTCAAATTTTACAGAGGATTGCGGTTTCTCATTTTGCCCCTTATTCCATAAAAAACAGTCAAGCCGCCTTCGAAAAAATCATAATATATGAGTCTAATTATGTTATATATACATGTTATTATTATTATAAATTATCGGTAATTGGAAAGAATGCACCGCACAAATTGAATCCGCACGGATTTTCCGCACAAAAATTTCGCATACGGAAGCTCCGCACGGATCTTCAGCATACGGAAATTCCGCACGGATCTTTCGCACATTTTGGGCTTGTAAAAAGCCTGAATTTCAATAAAATTGTGTTTATTGAAACGATTTGAGTAAAAATGCCGGTTAATGCTTAATTAGCATAAAAGGTCATCTCGTTCAAAGATCACATCTCGAGGTGATGAAGCTCTTTGAGAACGGCAACATACGCCTAGGCCTAAGCCTAGGCCTAAGCCTAAGCCTAAGCCTAAGCCTAGGCCTAAGCCTAAGCCTAGGCCTAAGCCTAAGCCTAGGCCTAGGCCTAAGCCTAGGCCTAGGCCTAAGCCTAGGCCTAAGCCTAAACCTAGGCCTAAACCTAGGCTTAGGCCTATCTGAGTCTATAATTTCTGAAATTTTCAGATATGCCGGACTTTCAGATATGACGGTAACATATATAACTTACAGCACTTATCGAGAAGAAGTTGAAAAGAAGCAGAGACATTCCTTGATTCTGTCTTCTTATCTTTTCACAGTACAACTTCACTTGAGTCTTATAGGCCTTTTGTGTGTTAACGTTCTAACCTTATCCCTAATAAACTGTATTCCAAGTTCTGCCTCCAGGTCCCATATCACATTAGCCGTAAGCGGTAGCCAGGGAAGCAACATTGACGAGTGAAAAAAGTCTATAGGACTCAAGTGCGCAATCGATTCCTCGCAAAAATTTGTAGACAACAATCCAAAAAGCTTTCCTGAACCTGATTCAGAGAAAGTTTTATGTATTGAAGCGAAAATTGCTTGAATCAAGGTCAGATAAAATTTTTATGCTTAGGCAATGTGCGCAATCGATTTCTCGCAAAAAATTACCCCCGGAAAAAACAATTTGTAGGCAAAAATCCAAAAAGCTTTCCTGAACCTGAATCAGAGAAAGTTTTGATGTATTGAAGCGAAAATCAGGGTCAGATAAAATTTTTATGCGTTGAAAAAACACAATCGATTTGCCGCATAAAACTACCCCTAGACAGATGATTTCGAAATAAATATTTCGAAACAAATTTTTAGATGTAACACTGGAAGGGGGCAGTGATTTTTGCCCATCCCTGTGTGTATGAAGTTTTATCTTGATGATTTTGTTGAACAACTTTTCTCGTTGATTGATTGTTGACACGAGTAGACAATATAAAAAAAGTTGCGTTTTATCCGCAAAATGCTTTTTAAAGAAAAAGTGGTGATGATCAGCTGGTTACCCTGGTGACGAGAAGCGTGTTTATGCGTGCAATTTGCTTATATGAAAGCATCTTCCTCTTCTTCCGTTCGCTTATGGAATCTCATCAATTTAGCAGGCACTCTTTTCACATTCATTAGGCCTGAATTTAAACTGTTATTACGCCCGTACACGGATGAAAACCACTGAGGGATAAAATCGGCAGCGCCGGTGTGTCGGAATTCAATTCAGCTATGTCTATATAAAAAGCACCGCCTTCCTGTATAGGCGAGTTCGCTTCTGGATTAACTGTGTGTGTATTGGAGCGATTTTTATGTGAGGGTGGAGGATGTATGGCGTCACTTTTTTTTGAATCTTTTACCGTTTTAGGAAATATCCAACTATAGGCAAAGTACGAGAATTAGTACGCAAAACTCGTACTGTTGTTTTGTAATGCATCCCTGCGTGGTCGTGTTGTCGATAAAATATGATTAGTTGCAACTAAGATTTGTAATCTTATTTTCAGACGATCACGTAGGGATGCATACGAGAATTAATACGCAAAACTCGTATTGTTTGTTTTGCAATGCATCCCTACGTGGTCGTGTTGTCGATAAAATATGATTAGTTGCAACTAAGATTTGGACGGTTACCCGACATTTTTTCCCAAATTGCCTGAATTTCAATAAAATCGTGTTTATTAAAACGAATTTGGGAAAAAAATTGTCACGGGAAAAAATTGCATAGGGAAAAAATTGTTTAAGGGAACAAAAGGGATAAGGGAAAAAATGTCGGGTAACCATTTGGACTAATCTTATTTTCCGACGACCACGCAGGGATGCATATGAGAATTAGTACGCAAAAAACTCGTATTGTTTGTTTTGCAATGCATCCCTGCGTGGTCGTGATGGCGGGAAAATTCTCGGCAGGGGTCGCTAAATCGAGAGTTGACGGTACTATTTGCTCCATTTGAAACAGTACGCTCGTACTATATTTGCAATTTCAAAACAGTAAAACTAACGAGTTATCGTCAATGCATCCCTGCGTGGTCGTGTTGGCGGTAAAAATATGATTAGTTGCAACTAAGATTTGAACTAATCTTATTTTCCGACGACCACGCAGGGATGCATACGAGAATTAATACGAAAAACTCGTACTGTTTATCGTAAGAACCCATAGCGAACAGTATTGATTTTTTTTAAAGTATAAATTTTTAGTGATGCCTTTCATATGAGTTAAATGTTCACGGCCAGCAAAAGTGGACGACAACGTCGAAATGCGACGGAGTCTTCTGAAGAACCATCTAATTCCCATGATAGGCCATCTAGACCTAATCGTATTTATTCTGCTCGTCCATGGACTGCTGCAGGTAGTTCACCAATTGCCGCCGAAAATTCCGTCGATGAACCACCTCTACCTGCGCCCGTCCGCCTTCCTGGTGATGCTCGGGGCAGTGCCGCGAGTCTCGAAGAAATCCCAGATGAAATCATCATCGACCCCACAAAAATTGGCGACTCTGCCACAAGACATCTCATGGAAGAAGCATTTCCTGCATCTACCTCCTCCCAAACATTCCCTCTTCAAAATAACTTGAGTGCTAAGCCCAGATTAAGAAAACTATTTGCCCGGCAACAACAACAACAGAGTATTGAGACAATTCGAAGTATGGAAGCAACATCGCCGCCACCAACAAAAGAAGAAAACGGCAATAATCAAGAACAAGCCAACATACCAGCTCCGAATGAAAGTAGAGCACCGGAAACTTTGATTACAAAGCCGGAAGTAAGATTTCAAATATCTTAATTAGCCAAAATAGATTCTATGGCTTATAAGCTAGTTCCTAGACCGACGTGCCTACGGAGTTAATTGAGCGCCATTCTTCTTTCTCCCTTCTATCTAATTTCTCTTTTTCCCTTCTCTTTTTTCAATCCTCCTGGTCATTTCCCCTCGCGTTTTGAGTGATTGCCTGCGGCGCTCGGCCTCGCGTCCAAGTGATTTCCTGCGGCGCTCAGCCTTCGGCCTCGAGTTCCTAGTAATTTTCTGCGGCGCTCAGCTTTCGGCCTCGCTTTCCTAGTGATTTACTGCGGCACTCAGCCTTCGGCCTCGCGTTCCTAGTAATTTCTCGCGGCGCTCCGCTTTTGGCCTCGCGTTCCTAGTGATTTTCTGAGGCGCTCGGCCTCGCGTTCCTAGTAATTTCCTGCGGCGCTCTGCCTTCGGCCTCGTGTTCCTAGTGATTTCCTGAGGCGCTCGGCCTCGAGTTCCTAGTAATTTCCTACGGCGCTCTGCCTTCAACTTCGCGTTCCTAGTAATTTCCTGTGGAGCTCGGCCTCGAGGCAAAAATCGCATTTTTGCGACTTTTCGCTTCAATACACAGACTTTCTCTGAATCAAGGAAGCGTTTTTCGCTTCGAACATTTCAAATTCGGATGCTTTTACCCCTAGGGGGTCATTTCCAGAAAATTTTTTCACGAGAGTGGCCCTCTATTGTGTAGTAGCTCCAAATTGCCATTTTTATGAGAACCCCTGTTTATTATACATGAACTTGAGCTATTTTTTATACCATTATTGGAAATATTAAATTTTCTATTTGATAAGAGAAGTTTTAGGTGGCTGTTGGTGAGCCTATTCAGAATGATAACCATGTGCCGAAACCAATAGAAAACGGAGGCCATGCAAAAATGAACCCAAAAGAGGAGCAGGAGGTTAATAACAACAATAATGTATCTATTGAAGAACCTGGTTCCAATTTTATGCGGGTTGTTTATGTAAGCTCATTGGTGTAAATAAGGAATGACAGTCAAAATAGGAAGGATAGGACGTGCAAGAATAGCAGAAAAATAAATTTATTTTTCTCATCAAGAGCCCTTACAATTTGTCCAAATGGCTTCTTTCTTGTAAATCATGTTTAAAGGACCAGTTCACTCGGAAAAACTCTATGTAAAAATTGTATATTCGGAAAATTCATAAACAAAGCTTAAGTCTAAGCCTAAGCTTAAGCTTAAGTCTAAGCCTAAGCTTAAGTCTAAGCTTAAGTCTAAGCCTAAGCTTAATCCTAAGCCTTAAATGGCTCAAAAGACAATTTTTGTTTCAATAACCCAAAACAATTTTCTAATTGGATAATTTTGGTGTCATTTTATTCGTCTCATAGAGTTGTACAAAAATTGTTACAATATTTATTTGATGAAAATTTAAAAATCGATGCAAAAATCTGATTTTTTTCGTAAAAATTCAAAAAAGTTTGTGTATTACAACGAAAACATGAACAATTTCAAACGAAATTATCTCAAAAACTACAACGATTCAAAACATGCCGTAAAAACAAAAATGCCCCATTTTTCATGAATTTGTCGAATATATAATTTTTACGTAGAATTTTTTGGGGCCATCCAGATATTACGTGATCACCTTTTTGGTGGTTTACCCCCCCCCCCCCCCAACATGATTACGTAATATATGGATGACCCCTTTGCCGAGTGGACTGGTTCTTTAAAATAAACATGATGATTTATATCAAAAAGTTTTCTGGAAAATCCCATGCATCTGGCCTGTTCATCTCATAAGTTGCTGACAAAGATTAGATAAATAGTTAAAGCAACTCCAATATCAGCAACCCGACATCAATATTGTTCTGGTAGGAATTGTCGTCGTTGGTGAAGTTGAATCGCTGTTTTTGGAGTTGCTGACCTACCAAGTTTTTATTAGCAACTTATGAGATGAAAGGACCAATTTTGTGTGAGCTTTTTTGAAATCCATTATCTTCACAAGGAAAAGTCAAATATTAAACATTTATGAAAATTAATCATATTGACTTTGAACCATTTAAGGCTTAGGCTTAAGCGGCTCTAGGAACTTCCACAACGATTTTCACGGATCGACCGTTGTGGAAGTTCCTAGAGTCGGCTTAATCTTAGGCTTAAGCTTGGGCTTAGTCTTAAGCTTAGGCTTACACAATAAAAATTTAGAGAATTTTCCGGCTACGAGGAAATCGCATTGCTGATTCCAGTGTGGCGAATGATGCAGTCCAAAATGAATTTTTAACTAAATTCGGTCTGGGAGAAAGAATTATAAATGAGTCGGATGCCGAGGAATGGCGTAAAGGGAAACTAAAATATATCTGGAACAAATTGGTTATCGACACTAATCAGAACTATTTCTATACCTGGTTAGCCATCATCTCAACTGCCTATGTTTATAATCTTATAGTATGACTTTTTGATTTCTTATAGCTCATTTACTAAACAACATCAACTCGTTTACACTGTGTACAATTACCAATAAAATTTTTTGAAAATCACGAGACCCCCTCCCCCAAAAAGTTGATTAAAAAAAAGTGGACTGAAAATCCGTTGCGCGAGCCCCGCACAATACCATAAAATTTTACGAGTCTTTATGGGGGTTGTGCAAGTGTGAACGCGTTACAACCGAAAACATTTTATGGGAGATTTTGGCATATTATGGGACCAGTCCGAGTGGGAAAAAGTTGTTCCTTTTTGCTGATATTCAGAAAGTTCATGAAAAATGGGGCATTTTTTGTTTTTATGACATCGCTAACATTGTCGTGATGTTGGCGAAATTTGAAATCTGTGTATTACAACGAAAACATGTACCTGAATGTTTCTACAATAATTTTTAACTTGCATCAATTAAAGTATTGAAGCGATTAATCAAATCATTTTGAATATTCGCTTCAATACTCAACTTTTAATTGAGGTTAAAAATTAGTGTAAAAACATTCAGGTACATCATGTTTTCATTGTAATCATGTTTTCGTCGTAATACAAAGATTTAGCATGTTTTCGTTATAATACACAGATTTCAAATTTCGCCAACTTCACACGCGATTTTCTCGAAACTACTAACAATTCAGAATTTACCATAAAAACAAAAAATGCTCCATTTTTCATGAACTTTTCGACTATCAACAAAAAAAGGGACACAACTTTTCTTCTACTCGGACTGTTCCTTTAATAGTAACACCAACTGAAAAAACATATCAAGCTAATACAATCTGTTTAGGTCATAGCTCCTCGAAGCGTTTTCTGTGATCTATCAGTTAACTATCTTCTTTACTTATGGATTGCCTTTGATGTATTCTTCGATTTTATATTCCTTATAGATATGTTTCTTCGTGCTCGTACGGGTAAGCCAATAAATAATACAAATGTGAAATTTTTAGCCGCACCGTTAAGTTTGTCTAACTTTTTAAAACACTTGAACCTGTACAGGGTGTATAAAAAACCGGAATTTGGGCGATTTTTTCATTTTTTCGACGTTTTCCCGATCCTGAATCAGGGAATAGAAGTGAGTGTATTGAAGCGAAAATCAAATTTGTTTAGATTTTCTTGCTGAAAATGATTTTCTGAGGGTAAATTTATGCGGGGAATCAATTGTGCGCATTCCCAAAGCTTGAAAACACTTGCCTGATCCTGAATCAAAGAAAAATTGATGTATTATAGCAAAAATTGGTCATCGCTTCAATACACACACACCCCGATTCCCTGATTCAAGGAAGCGTTTTTTCAGCTTCGGGAATGCGCGGAATCGATTCCCTGCATAAATTTACCCCCAGAAAGTCATTTTCAGGCAGAAAATTTGAAAATTTTCGATTTTCGCTTCAATACACACTCCGATTCCCTGTTTCAGGGAAGCTTTTTCAATCTTCGGGAATGTTGCAATCACGATTTTTCAATTTTTACGATTTTTCAATTTTTGACGATTTTTTCAATTTTTGATGGTTTTTCAATTTTTTCCAATTTTTGATGATTTTTCAATTTTTGATGGTTTTTCAATTTTTTACGATTTTTTGACCCCGCATAAAATTAGCCCTAATAGGATCGTATGAACAAAAAATTTGGGTCGAAAAAACATGAAAAAATTCCGGTTTTTTACACCCTGTAAAGTTATAACGGAAAACGTAGTTTTTTGAGGCTAGCGGATGAAACAAAGGTTTTCCATGGGTCTGAGCGAAATTCAACCAAGTTGAGAACGATTCCTTAATCAACCAAATTTTAGGTTTCTTGGAGCAAGGCCTTTTGGTGAAAGATATAAAAAAGATACGAAATTTATACTTAAAAAGTCGGCAGTTTAAAATGGACTTGGCGAGTCTGATACCATTGGACTATGTGATAGGACCATTCTTCTCGCGACGTTGCGAAGGCGATGCAAGTTGGTTATGGCCGGGTTGGGCAATCCTCAGGGTCAACCGGCTTTTACGTTTTGGTCGATTGCAAAGGTTCATGGAACAAACTGCTACAAGGTAAATATTGCTCACAAGGAACACTATAGTCAAACCTCTATCTCATGACAGCGATCACGCAGGGATGCCAGCGGGAAAATTTGGTATATAAAGAAATCGACTTGCTATACCAAATTTTCGCGCCAGCATCCCTGCGTGGTCGTTATGTCCCCCGCCGAGTGTCATAAAACAGAGGTACCAACTTGCTTCCCTCAGATTTTGCCTAAACCGGGCTCAAAAGGTTTCTTAAAATTTTTTGGAACTATCGGCTCATACGGCTTCTTGGCCGAGATATGAGCGTTTAAAGTTCGTAAGTTAAATTACTTATCAATTTTGCCAGAATCAATACAGGTTTGTATATTGAGACGAAAATATTGAAGATTAGAAAATTCACAATTTACCGACCTGTTTGGGACGAGCGATAGCTCATTGAATTCCTGAGACCATGAAGAATCCAATGAGCTATCGCTCGTCCCAAACGGGTCGGTAAATTTTGAATTTTCTAATCTTCGATATTTTCGTTTCAATATACAAACTTTTATTGATTCAGGCACAATTAATAAGTAATTTAACCCGTTTGAGACAAGCGATAGCTCATTGAATTCCTCATGGTCTAAGGAATCCAATGAGCTATCGCTGGTCCCAAACGAGTCGGTAAATTTTGAATTTTAATGTTTGATATTTTCGTCTCAATATACAAACCTGTATTGATTCAGGCAAAATTAATAAGTAATTCAACTTACTTTATATTCTGCGAACTTTAAACGCTCATATCTCGGTCAAGAAGTCGTATAGGACGATAGTTCCAAAAAATGTTATAATCAAGTCGGGTATGAGGAATCTTTTGAGCCCGGTTTTGGCAAAATCGGATGGAGCAAGTTGATAGTGCTCCAGGGTAATTCAAAACAAATTTGTAGGAGCTCTTTACCAAATGCCTTCAGAGTCGGTGCTTTAGTCTGGTACATCACTGTTATTATTCACTGGAATGCGTGCCTCTACTTTTATATCTCTTGCTTAATTGGCCTCCATTCGGATAGTTGGACGTATGGGCGGTTGAATACGCAAAGTTTACCATCGTAAATTTTTTGAGTATCATTTTTATACAAGTTTTATTCTCTAGCCAAATTGACGATACACTCGTCCGACGCTACATATATAGTTTTTATTGGTCCACGTTGATTCTAACTACTATTGGGGAAGTGCCTTATCCCCAAAGGAATATGGAATGCCTATTTGTGACGGTTGATTTAATGTGTGGTGTGTTGATATTCGCAACAATTGTGGGTAATGTTGGCAGGTGAGGGCATTTTTGGAGTTAAACGCATTTTGTGGCCAATATACAATCACATGGTAGAGTTTTTGGGCCAATTGGCCCAAAAATGACCCCTGTTGGGCTATGGAAATCTTAATTTTGATCAATAAATTGGCATAGGCTCTAATGGAACAAAGAGAATGGAACGACACGAATGAAACGACATAATGAAACGAAACCAAATTCAGGGTTTTCGTGTCAATATTCAGGCAAATTCGAAAACCCGTTTGGAACGATACGAAGAAACGATCGAATAAAACGATATGTTGAAACAACACAAATGAAACGACATAATGAAACGAAACTAAATTCAGGGTTTTCGTGTTAATATTCAGGCAAATTCAAACCCGTTTGAAACAATACGAATGAAACGATCGAATAAGACGATATGTTGAAACGACACGAATAAAACGACATAATGGAACGAAACCAAATTCAGGGTTTTTGTGTCAATATTCAGGCAAATTCAAACCCGTTTTCGGACGATTTTCCGAAAAAGTTATATTTTCGGAAAGTTCATGAAAAATGGAGCATTTTTTGTTTTTACGGCAACCTCTGAGTCGTTATCGTTGCCGAGATAATCGCGTTTAAAGTTGGCGATTTTTGAAATTTTGTGTATTACAACGAAAACATGAACGCAGTGAAAATTCGTCCCTGAATCAATAATATATGTGTATTGGTGCGAAAATTTTTAAAAATTTTTTGTTTTTCATCGATTTACGAAAACGGCCAAAAATTTTTTTTGAATTTTCGCGTCAATGCAAACAACTTTTATTGATTCAGGGACGAATTTTCACTGTGTTCATATTTTCGTTTTAATACACAGATTTTGAAAAATCGCCAACTTCAAACGCAATTTTCTCAAAAACTATAACGATTTAGAGGGTGCCGTAAAAACAAAAAATGCTCTATTTTTCATGAACTTTCCGAATATATAACTTTTTCATAGTGTTTTTTTCCGAATGGACTGGTCCTTTAAGAGAGCTCGAAACCCAAGAAAACACACATTTTTATAAATCAATTCGATTTTTGAAAGATGAAAATGAAAAATGAACCATGAAATATCACTCTTGAACATGAATATCACCCTTGAAAATGAATATCACCAATCTTATAAGATAATTTCAGCATGATTTCGAATATGAATGCGGCCCGAACAGAGTTCCAAAATCGAATGGATGGCATCAAACAATACATGGAATTGCGGAAAGTTAGCAAACAAGTATTATTTTTTCGTTGACATTCGCATCTATAGCCGAAACATTTTTTGCTTCGCACTGTAGATCAAATTGACAATCAGGCAAATGTAAATTGAAACGAAAATTCAACGAATAAAATATAAAATGCTTTTGTAATTTCAAAAAATTCAAGATTTTATAATAACTGATAAATCGCTTCAATAACTAGCACCATTTTCCTGATTGTCAATCTGAACGCCGCGTAAAGCAAAAAAATTGTTGACTGCAGTCAAACCTCCGTTTTATGGCACACTGCGGGGATATGACGACCACGCAGGGATGCCGGCGGAAAAATCTGGTATATAAAGAAATCGATTTGCTATATATACCAAATTTTCCCGCCAGCATCCCTGCGTGGTCGCTGTCATTAAACGGAGGTGTCATCAAATGGAGGTTTGACTGTATACATATTTTTTATTTTCAAGTTGGAAATACGAGTAATTAAATGGTTCGATTATCTCTGGTCGAACAAACAATCACTTAGCGATCAACAAGTGCTCAAAGTTTTGCCAGATAAGCTTCAGGCCGAAATCGCCATGCACGTGCACTTTGTAACGTTGCGCAAAGTTCGGATCTTTCAAGTAAGAAAAAATATATGCCCTTATTTTTCATAAAATTAAAATTTAGGATTGCGAGGCCGGTCTGTTGGCTGAATTGGTGCTAAAACTTCAATTACAGGTACATACATGGTACCCAAAAAACCGTACTTTTGAGATTTTTGAAAAATTTTCACCAAAATAACCCTTAGTAGGGGGTTCTATGCGAGGAATCGCATTGACAAACCTTGAAAACGCTTCCTTGATTCTGATTCAGAGAAGAAATGATGTATTGAAGCGAGAATAAGCTAATACAGGGTCAGAGGAGGATCTTCAAGGTTCGGCAATGCTCGCAATCGAGTTCTCGCATAGACAATCCCTTATAGGGTTATTTTGGTGAAAATTAAAAACTTTGAAAAAATCCCGCAAAAATCGCAAAAGTACGATTTTTTGGGGCCACGCCAGTGGCCTAGGCAAGAGGGGCAGATGTCCCCAGTGATGTAGGCAGAAGAATCGGCTAGGGGGCACTTCCCACCAAAAAGACCGATTCTTCCCAAAAAACATAGGGGGTCCTTATGTGCAGGGATTTTTTTTAAATTTTAGCCCACTAGGGGGCACGTGCCCCACCCACCTAGTGGGCCAAAATTTAAAAAAATCCCTACACATATGGGTCCCTCTATGTTTTTTTTAAAAGAAGCGGCCTTTTTTGGGGAACGCTCCCTAGCCGACCCTTCTGCCTATGCCACATTCCTAAGCCTAAGTCTAGACTCAAGACTAAGCAAAAGCCTAAGGCTAAGGATAAGCCTACAGCTAAGCCTAAGGCTAAGCCTAAGCTTAAGGTTAAGACTAAGCCTACGACTAAACCTAAGGCTAAGCCTAAGCCCAAGCCTAAGCCCAAGCCTAGGCCTAAGTCTAGACTCAAGACTCAAGACTAAGCCTAAGCCTAAGCATAAGGCTAAGGCTAAGCCTAAGGCTAAGCCTAAGCTTAAGGCTAAGACTAAGCCTACGACTAAACCTAAGGCTAAGCCTAAGCCCAAGCCTAAGCCCAAGCCCAAGCCTAGGCCTAAGTCTAGACTCAAGACTAAGCCTAAGCCTAAGGCTAAGCCTAAGCCTAAGGCTAAGCCTAAGCTTAAGGCTAAGACTAAGCCTACGACTAAACCTAAGGCTAAGCCTAAGCCTAAGCCCAAGCCTAGGCCTAAGTCTAGACTCAAGACTAAGCAAAAGCCTAAGGCTACAAATAAGCCTACAGCTAAGCCTAAGGATAAGCTTACGGTTAAGCCTAAGCTTAAGGCTAAGACTAAGCCTACGACTAAACCTAAGGCTAAGCCTAAGCCCAAGTCTAGGCCTAAGTCTAGACTCAAGATTAAGCAAAAGCCTAAGGCTAAACCTACGGCTAAGCCTAAGACTAAGCCTACAGTTAAGCCTAAGACTAAGCCCAGGCTTACGGCTAAGCCTAGGCAAAAGCCTAAGCCAGTGTCATAGGGAAGGGTCAGGTGCCCCCCTAGTGGGCCAAAATTTACAAAATCCCTACACATAAGGGCCCCTCTTATGTTTTTATTAAAAATCGACCTTTTGGGGAAGTACCCCCTAGCCGAGATTCTGCCTACGCTACTTGACCACCCTGTATGTTCATATAATTATTTTTGTGTATATTTTCACTTTTAGGTATTTAGCCCGGGTGACTACATTTGTAGAAAAGGTGACATCGGTCGAGAAATGTACATTGTGAAGCGAGGGAAACTCCAAGTAGTCGGCGATGATGGCACGAAAATCTATGCAACTTTAATAGAAGGCGCTGTTTTCGGCGAGCTTAGCATTTTGAATATAGCCGGTTAGCAATTCAAATTTCGTATGCTTTTGTTTAAATAGATTTTTACAGGCAGTAAAAATGGGAACCGCCGAACAGCAAATGTCCGCTCGGTTGGCTATACAGATTTATTCGTTCTAAATAAGAACGACTTGTGGAATGCTCTCAAAGAATATCCAGATGCTAGAAAGATGCTTATTCAAAAAGTATGAAAATATACAGCTAGAGTAGGATGTAAATTTATATTTTAGGGGCGTGAAATTTTGAAAAAAGACAATTTATTAGATGAAAATGCTCCGGAAGAAAACCGAACTCCTGAAGAAATTGCCGAAGAGCTTCAATCTTCCGTTCGGATTTTACAAACTAGGTAAAGTCTGTTTGCATAGCCTAATGGATAGCATCATAGATTTCGCGTTTGAAAACCCGGGTTCAATCCCGCTCGGAGCCAAATCTTTTTGCAACGTTCAAAATTGATGAAAATTTTTGTCTAGGCTTTTGTTTCAAACCTTTCGTTTCATTTGAGTCTATGCCGAAAAAGTTGGCGCTCCATAGCGCAGTTGATAGAGAAGCCGATCGTTCGATCTGGCAAGTTAAACAACGTTGAACTCCCATATTCAATTCCGCTAGAGCAAAACTTTTGTTTTTTAAAATTTTTTTGCTTATCTTCAGGGAGCAAAAATTTGTTGCTCCGTGAAAATTTTAAAAAAAAGTTTGAAGCTCAAAAGTTTCGACCCTAGTGGGATCGAACCTGTGGGCTCAACGTTGCTTAACTTGCCAGATCGGACGATCGGCTTCTCTATCAACCAATGGCGTAATTTCAGTCGGCGAATGGAGGGGGTGCACATGTCTTGCAATTTTCGAGAAAATTTCCTATGTCACACATCGAGAAATGTGACATAGGATGGTCACCCCTGTAAGCCTAAGCCTAAGTCTAAGCCTAATCCTAAGCCTGTATATAAGCAAAAAAAGGTGCAAATTTTTTGAAAAAATGCGTGTCTTTAAGTTAAAAATGCTCAAAAATACGATTTTCGTTGAAAAAAAGGGAAAATTTGATTTAAAAAATGGAAAATAGAGCTTTTTTGGTTAAGGTTATTAATCTTGTTTGTTCGGAAGTGCTTGCGCGAATCTCAAATGATGCACTTAATCGGATAATATTTCAGAATTGCCCGACTCATCGCCGAACGCATCAATACCGACACCAAATTAAACGGACGGATCCACTACTTGGAAGAAAAATTGAGTAAGTACGAGGCCTTACTTGGTACTATCGAAGATAAACACGACGGGCCCACTCAATTAACTACACAATTGTCAATCGAAGCTGCCCGAAAGAATTTTGAAAGGGAACCTGGCACAAGCTCAAGAATGTAATACAAAAATTCTTTAAATTAACAGTGCATTAGTTTTTTTAAACTTAATTTCAAATTTTAAGAGTAAAATAATAAATTGATCCCCCGATCGATGGTTCCTCTTGAAATTGAAGTGAAGATTGACCTCTTACATTTTCCCGCTGCGGCGGCAAAATCTTTTGGACTCAAGGGGGAATCGAACCCTTGTCAGTGATGTCGAGCCCCTTGGCAGCGCACCGGATCACTACATCATGGTGGTCACTGAATGACTCGTATTGAATTGCGACCTTGTAGTAGTGCCAACCTTGAAATTGGAGTGTTCCTCTTGAATTTTTTCGCTAAATACTGCAGCGCAAAATCTTTTGGGCGCAAGGGGGAACCGAGCCGATGATGCAGAACTCCTTAACAGCGCACTTAACCACTACACCATGATGGTTACTGAATGACTCATATTGAATTTCGACCTTGTAGTACCCTGTCTGGTGAATAGCCATGTCGATAGTGCCTTAGCGGTGAAGATTCTCTAACGTATCTTGGTCTTGATTCATCGCGTTCTTGCAGTAACCAATTGAATTGTCGTTGTTGCTGTTGTTCATGGCTTGGCGGTGATCGATTTCCATGTCGGCCTTGTCTTGGCGGTGATCTTCTTGTATCATAACCATAGTCTGTTCTTGGAACGTAGCTTGAGTTGTAGCTTCATTCAAAAGTTCTTCGGCTTGAGTTGGAGTATGTTCTTCCAATGTCTTCTCTTCTAGGTGGAGATCGAATAGGATGATTTGATCGCTGAGGCGATCTTCATTTTTCTTCTACACGATTCTGTTCCTTCCTTGGATACTGGTTGTTTCCGTCGCGTTGTGACATCTTCTAAAAAGTTGAAGATTATCGTGTTGATGAAATAAACAGCAAAGTATTTGCGTAAATAAACAGCAAGTTTCATGCAAACCCTCAAACTCGACTGAAGGCTGAAAAAGACATCAGGGTCTCCCCTTATGTTTTTGCCCAAAATTGTTAAAAAAGTTTTTAAAAACCCTAATGGTCCCCCATTATGATTTTTCACCAAAATTGTCCAAATTTTCTCATTTTTTCAAAAAAAAGTCCAAAATCTGCTATTTTTCACCAAAAATTTTCATTTTCTGAGCATTTTCAGCTTAAAAACAAGCATTTCTCAAAAAAATCTTCGCCCGCAAAAAGTCACAATTTCGTGGGATGTGTTTGTACACGTGTGGTTCATGGTTATCTCTGGTTGAAGAATCATTATGTATTATTTTGTTGAAAATTCTGCCGTATTTAGATCCAGTAGTATTCAATAGCATAAAAATTTGATAAGAAAATTATATTTTTACAGTTCATTTGACTTACTCCTTCGTTTTTAATTAAAACAATAGAAGTTAGAATAGACTGATAGCATTTTTATAACCATGCTTATTTATTTTCTTCTTTTATTATATTTTCAAGTTGTCTATGTACATGCGCAAACCTCATATGGCTGTGAAATTGGATGGAAATTATTTGGAAACTATTGCTATAGGGTATTTTTGTATTTGTAATTTTTTGGATTCAGTTTTAGGCTGTGGATATCAATTCTCCTAATGTTAACACACTTCCAGTCACTTTTTTAACGGGTCGTGATTATTGCCTCTCAAACGGTGCTGATCTTGTATCACTGCATAGCGCGTTTGAAAATCAATTTATTCAAACAAGTAAGAATTGCAAAAATTTCGAAAACGAGCACCGACAAAAACAATGAGCGCCGACGACGTGCGGACAAAAATTCTATTTTCTTTTCGTACCAAGAAAGCGGTCGGTTTTTGGCATTGCCTTTTTCGCATAAAATCTCGATCGTAAGCACTCGACTCGATAGAACGAGCAAAGACACATGACTCATTCATGCCAGACCCTGATTCAAGGAAGGAGTTGGGGTATTGAAGCGAAAATGAAAAAATTCAGTTTTTACCGAGAAAACGCCGTTTCTAGGGTAATTTTAGGCGGGGAATCGATTGCGCGTATTTCCGAACCTTGAAAATGCATGTCTGACCCTGATTCAGGGAAGGATCGAAGAAAACCAGAATTTCTTTGATTTTCTCTTCAATACCCCGACCTTTCCCTGAATCAGGGTCAGGCATGTATTTTCAGGGTTCGGGCATACGCGCAATCGATTCCCCGCCTAAAATTACCCTAGAAACGACGTTTTTCGGTAAAAAACCGAATTTTTTTCATTTTCGCTTCAATACCCCGACCTTCCCTGAATCAGGGTCAGGCATGCATTTTCACGACTCGGGAATGCGCGCAATCGATTCCCCATACAAAATTATCCCTAAAAGTAATGTCTTTATAAAAAAAGAAGGAAAAATTTTTTCGTAGATCCTACTATAAAATTCACCCCCCCCCCCCACCTTTAAGGTAGTCACTTACAGGATCGTAAATCGAAGAAGAAAATGCCAGAATTTTAGATTTTTTCGTAAAAAGTGATGTTTTACAAAGTTGTTCGCCGTGATTTCAAAAATTCAACGAGCTATCTCTCAGTCCAACCGGATTTAAATTGACCCTTTAAAATTATAGATTTGAGTTTGGTCCAAAACCATCGTTATTGGATTGGTTTACAAATTAATGGTGGTCCGACTGATATATATTGGATAGATGGGACACAATTCACATATAATAATCTCAATCAGACAACTATAAAATTGGGATCACTTCAAGCAGCATATTTGACACCCGGTGCTCAATGGGTCGCTGAAAATGGGTCCATGCAACTAGAAGGAAGAATTTGTAAACGACCGGCCATACCTAACATGCCAGCTAGACATAATGGTTCTGCTTTGGGATCCACTTTTGCCCATGACCCGACCTTATTAAAAACTCTAGATGGGCAATATATTGTCTATGCGACTGGATTCAATATTCCGGCGACGATTTCCAACGATGAAAAAACATTCTCGAAAAACGGAACGGCTTTGCCAATGGGTATGCCATGGACACTTCCATGGACGACTGGAAAACTTTGCTTTGGAAATGTTACAAATACCTCCAATTCGACTTATTCATGTATATGGTCACCAGATGTACATGAAATCAACGG
>JAQGCO010000034.1:0-18909 GCA_034700925.1 Acrobeloides cf. buchneri Gr-Nem-00862
AGAAAAATTTGAAATACATATATAGCCTGTTTCAAAAAGAGCTATTATAGAAACTTTTCGATCCCAGTTTCGAGCGAACTGGGATCGAAAAAAAATGTGCAAATTTTGTTATTTTTCTATCAAAAGCGTCCAAAAATCCTATTTTTCAACAAAAATCTTAGTTTTCTGAGCATTTTCAGCCAAAAAAAGCGTTTTCCAACAACTTTTCGCCTGCGGCACTGTTTTTGTCAACTAAAAATAAGGATTTTCAGCAAAAATTTTTGAGCGCGTCAACCAAAAAAGGGTCGAAAACATGACGTAATGTGGGAACCTTGTCCCCTCCTACTTGTGCACATGTGTTCAAGACCAGAAAAAGTCTGATCCCGGCAAGAAAAATGTTGAAAAATGCCCCTAATGGAAGTTTTTCCATGCGAGAAATCGACGCATTCTCGTGAAAACGGCTCGTTGACCATGAAATACTCATTTTTTTCTCAAAACTCACCAAAAATCGATTTTTCATGGTCAAATTGATTTATCACACCGATCCCCAATACCTTATATATTGGGAGTAGGGATGTATAAGGGCTTATTGAAGCGATTAATCAGATTTTGAATAATCGCTACAAGAAACAACTTTTAATTAATCGGGTTAAATTTTACTGCAAAAATACCCAGGTGTACATTTTCTTTGTAATAAACGAACTTTCAAATAGCCTACTTCACAATGAATTTTCTCAAAATCGAAATAGAATACGCCAACTACAACTCAAACAATCCCGTCTATACAAACACTGACTACAATGAAAAACCAAAGACAGTAACACTACTACTCAGAAACCTATAACATCAACAGTGACACGATACCGATAACAACAACTCTACTACCTACTACGAAAGCTACTTCGATTCTTACTACTACATCACCAGTAAATGATCTAAGAACTCAAGATGAAGAGTTAGAATATTACGATCAATCTCAAACTAATACAGAATTTTTACTATAGGCACAAAAAATCCGAGTTTTTTCAAATATTAGCTCATAACTTTTTATTGAAGCGAAAACTTGCCATAGATGTCTATATAAAAGTTGTAGCGCTGATCACCAGCTTTCACATGAGTGGTAAATGAATTCGTAGAACAATTCCTACCAAGAATTATACCTATTACAAGGTGAGCCACCAAAAATGGCAAAGGTTCAACCTTCAAAGTGCTTATTACATTAAAAAAATTCTTGTTAGTTTGAGATTGATCGTAATATTCTAACTCTTCATCTTGAGTTCTAGGATCATTTCCTGGTAATGTAGTAGTAAGAATCGAAGTAGCTTTCGTCGTACGTAATAAAGTTGTTGTTACAGGTATCGTGTCACTGTTGATGTTATAGGCTTCTGAGTAGTAGTTACTATCATTGGTCTTTTCGTTATAGGCAGCATTAGTGTAGACGAAGTAGTTTGAGTTGTAGTTTTGACGAACAATCCCTATCAAGAGTTATGCCTGTTACAAGGTAAGCCACCAAAAATGATAAAGGTCCAACTTTCAGAGGGCTTATTACATTTTTCAAACGATTTTAATTTTTCGTTATAGCGTCAAAAATTATACTTTGTACTTTCATGAAGACAAAAATTTATATCCTCTTTGTAAGTATTAAAAAAAATCGAAAGAGCAACCCAAGTTATCCCTGAAATTTCTAGAGAAGAGATCATTATGTTAATCATTAGATAATGATTTGATTATCAACTGGATTATTTCAAATGGTTCGCTCGTTTATGGGATAACCAGCCACCTCATCTTTTGGTCTCCTCTAATTTGAAGATAAAAACACTTTGTTTAATAACCATGTACGAGGCTAAATTGGCATCGATTTTTTAAATAAAGTTTCAAACATATTTTCATTTTTGAAGTATAACAACTTCCTCGTTCCAAAACTTTTCACGCTGAGGTTTAAGATATCTGGGCTGGTTATCGAATTAACTCATAACGGATTCGAAATCGGGCTTAAGTGTTATTAAAACATTTTGTAAGAAGATTATATTTTGACCTAGAAGTGCCGAGCCTAGCAGCACACGGGTTTCTAAAAATCAACAAGGAATTTTATAACGACCCTCGGCCATTATGCAGCTGGCCGTTGGACGCTATCTTATAATTTCCTTATTAAATTTTGCAATTTTTGGTAGGTTTTAATTAA
Source organism: Acrobeloides cf. buchneri Gr-Nem-00862 (assembly GCA_034700925.1). Lineage (NCBI taxonomy): Eukaryota > Metazoa > Nematoda > Chromadorea > Rhabditida > Cephalobidae > Acrobeloides > Acrobeloides cf. buchneri Gr-Nem-00862. Next base: position 2,162 of record JAQGCO010000034.1, read on the forward strand.
GTCTGTTGTTCTAGGCTCTTTTTTAGGACATGTACTATCTGCAACAACACCTGAATATGGTTGGATGACAAGTAGGAATATAACAGGAATGTTCAACTGGTAAAACGGGGCTGTGAAAAACGGCCTATACACCGTGAAAGTACTCGATTTCCTGGTCATTTTTAAAAAAGCCCGATTTGATAAATAGTTTCAATACACAGATTATATTGATGATCAGGCATTTCGTTTCAATACGCAAACTCGTTTAATTTTTTCATGCAATTGTTTCGGATTTATCTCCAAAGGGTTAACGATTTGGAATTTACTTCCAACGAAAAAGTTGATTGCCCCAACTTGAACTTTCTTATAAAAATTTGTGTTCAAAATTGGTCCTTCAAAAATTGTTTGTAACAACTTCCTTTTAGCCCCAGTATGTGAATGTAATACGGGTGGTTTCCGCTTCATCTCCAATGATCTCCTAACTGGTTTTGAAGGAAAATTTGCTGGCCACTTTACTAAGATCACTGCTTGCGAAGAGTCGTGTGCCCTTAACTATGGCTTACTTCCATGTACTGGCTATTTTTATGAGCCAAATAACTATGGCAAGTGTACACTCTTCTTCCATCATGGTGTTAATACTAATGTAGAAAGTTCTCCGAATGGAACCGCTTCGCTTTATGTCAAATGTGATCAGGTCTCACTGGAAGAGTGTATAGCTAGTAATGGAGGAAACACCGTTGCTACAACAACACTGTCGTCTGGTAGGTACTTATTTACAGGATACTACACGTACACGTTAAAATTTTGCCACTCGTGTACGTGCACTACACGTACACATTAAGGTTACCGTTCCATTCGATGTCCGTCTTGACTTCAGACAACCCTTATCCTTGTCCGTCCCGTTTTGACCACAGACATCCCTGTCCGTCGAGGTATTGTCCGTTGTGCATCCGGATGTACAAAGGGCGCATCCCTGACCCCAAGAACCTATGATATGGTACTCGTTTTGAAGCGTTCGGCGAACTGAGTCGATTGGAGAACTTTCTTTAAATTTTGATCAACCCCTTTCCTGTATTTTCTCACGCCGCGCTCCCCTTTCCTAGCCAATCATCCTCCCTACGCCACTAGGGGATGAGAGATCAACTTTGTCTCCATGACCATTTTTCACTATTTTTCTCTGAAAATCGGAAAAAGAGACCACAACAGCATATCCATAATTCAATTTAATAGGAAGGAGCGGGAAAACTTTTTTGATGTTCCGCCTAGCGCCATTCGTCGAGATATTTTCCATAATTTTGGTTATGGAGGTCTATGATGATTTACCAAACTCCACTTTCACCAAGCGGACTTTTCACCAAGCAGAATTTTTTACCAAACGGTACTTTGTGCTAGTGAAAGTTCGACGCAGGGCCCAAAATACAGCTTTTAACCAAACAATCGTTCCAATGAGCACAACAATTCAAACATAAAGAGAAAATGATTGAGCATTGACACGAAATTTGCAGGGAAAAATTATGAAAGAGCACTAGAGAAAAGCAAGTTGGAGATAAATAAAATAGCACTACTTTTCACCAATTGGATATTCACCAAAAATGTTCAATAAAATTATTCAATGGTAGTTCCGAATATTCATATTTCATTCGGTGAAAATTCCTATTTGTGAAAAGTCCCGTTTGGCGAAGTGGAGTTTGGTGAATCGTCCAACCCCATCTGATGGCTTTCAGGCCTCCATCAAAACATATGTGGTCATATTATTCTGATTTTCAGGCATGTTAAACTTAACGGAGCCTTTCATGAGTAATTTCCTCAAATTTTAGCGGAGGATATCACCATCTCATGTCACATTAGTGGGGATGCTAACCGTACTCAACCGTTTCTTGGCATAACAAATGGAACACAAGTAGATCTGATTGAATGTGATAATTATTTAAGTGTGTGCTATGTAAATAATTCAGATTTGGAGAAATATCGTAGCCAAATTGAGTGTGTTACAAATATAGGAATAACTGTAAGTATGATTCAAAGAAATCTGCCAAAACTTTTGAGATACTTACAGTATTTTTTCTAAAATAAGAACTAGATTTTTTCAACCCCTTATTTTTTCAACTCTTCAAAGGAGGACCTTATTTTGGATTTTTTATTATAAATCCCCTCGGGGAATCTTATTTTAGAGAAAATATGGTAATTAAAAAGGGCATTTCCCGACCCGACCCCAAAATTCGATCTTCTTGAACAAAGGAAACATTAAGGGCGTCGGAATTAAAAGTCCACTCCCCCATCCCAAAAAACAACCAAAAAATAATTTTATAAAGGACCAGTCCACTCGAGAAAAAGTTGCTTTACACTACTCCAATCATTCCATCTTTTTCATACGAAGTCATAAAACTATATTACTATCCTCATTTCAGGTCAATTGCACCTATACCGATTTTTGGCTGAGAGATACTCATTGTGGTCCTGAATTCAACGACTCTTCTTGTGAAATGATGACAATTAGTTGTCCCAAAGAAGAATTAGTTATGACCACTGATATGGGAGAAGACCTAATTCTCTTGCTCTCGACCCAAGGAGCTATTTATCAATATGATCTGTCTGCAAACCGAAAGTTGAAATTATTCAACAATCTTAGTAATCCTGTAGCTATAGATTATTGGTTGAAGGGTTCGGTAAGTTATATCTAAAGTTCAGACTTCATTCTCTAAGCGTGAAAACGCTTCCCTGATTCTGATAAAGTGAAAAAGAATACCATTTTCGCTTCAAAAACCCAATTTTTTCCCTGAATCAGGATCAAGAAAGCTTTTTCACTCTTCGGGAATCACAATTGATTCCCCGCATAAAATTATCCTTATAGGATCATGTTTAAAAATTTTAAGAAAAAAATTTTTTTTCTATCACCGACGGGACGTGCCCTTCCTTTAAGATTAAAAAAGGTCTAAAAAAATTAAATTCTTTTAAGACAATAATCTGGATAACGCATATGAAGATCTACATGTGTAACTTGACTAAAAATTTGCAATTTCCAAAAATGATTGCTTGTGATGGCAATCACTCTGTTCTTGTTGAACATAACATTTTATATCCGGTTGATTTAGCTGTTGACTGGATCCATGGATTACTGTTTTGGCTCGATCTAGGATTAAATACGGTGAGCCTAAATTAGAAAAACCTTTATTTGTTCCAATGTTCGTTAAAAATAAGGGTATTCAGTATCACCGATGCCAAATTTGGAAGGGAAGGGAGTTTCACAATGAAAAAAAATAACTTGAGCGATATTTTAAAAACGGTTAACGACACTCGATTCAGCTCAGGAGAAGAGTAAAACTAGATCCATATAATACATAGCGGCTACAGAATTTCATGGCCGAGTGGTAGTGTGACAAATTTGCAGTGTAGTCAAGGGTTCAAATCCCATGAAAATTTGTTCATATCTCTATTTTGGTCTCTAAAACAATTTGTAACCATTTTTTGACCAGAAAATAATTGCTGGAGCTGTATAGTAAGGTAGGTTTAACAAATTTAAATTATTACTATACAGCTCCACCAAGTGTGAATGGCCAAAAAATGGTTGCAAAGTGTTTTAGAGACCAAAATAGAGATATGCAAAAATTTTCATGCAATTTGGACAATTTTATTTTTGGTCTGGGATTCGAACCCCCTATAAATTGCAAATTTGTCACACCATTACTCGGCTATACCGTAGTTTGGAAGGGGGAAGTTTTGGAATTTTTCTCAAAAATTTTAATTTTTGCCCCGAAAATTAAAAAAATTTTACGTTTAGGAAAGATTCCTGCTCCTCCCTCCATAAAACGGCACTGAGTATTACAATGAAATCTCGAGCCCATTTCTCCCCTGAATCAGAAGTTCATTAGACCATCAAAAGGTCTAATCTTCTGGACAGTGTATAAAAGGCGCATTGCGGGAGGAAGTTTGACTAGAATCAAACGAGCTTCAATGGATGGAAATGATCGCATGGTAGAGTCTGTTCCATGATTCCCTTGTTAGGGAAGCCGATAGTAGCAGACTGAAAAGTACATATTTTAGACAATAGCTAATACCTCTGGGACATATCGCATAGCATTGGATATCTTCAATGAACGAGTTTATTGGGTAGATTCTGGCACGAAGACTATTGCTTCTGCTGATTATAATGGAAATGATCGGAGGACTATTTTGCACTATGATACACAGTTTCCAACTTCATTGGCTATGTTTGAGGAGAAGCTGTATTGGACTGAATGGTATCAGGAGAGTGTTTTTGTTATGAATAAGTTCAATGGCACAGAAGTTAGAAAGGTAAAATTGTTCTTTTTTTACTCTGTTGCTTACCTCATCGATTTACTACGTTCTCAGACCTTGAGTTTTTGCCTATGCTTCAGAGAGAGAGAAAATGGTGATTTTGCTTTCTTATGGGAGATATCGACACAAATATAGTTTTTTTGGCTGCAAAAATGAAGGTCTCTATGGGGCATAGAATTATTCTCTAATTTGTTCAAATTTCGCCACTTTGATTTCATCGTAGTCAAGAGCACGGCGCAAGAGGAAAAAGGTGCAAGTAAAGGTCAAAATTTTAAAAAACCACCAATCGGCTCAGCACCGAGTGCTTCAAAGCGAACATTATATCATGGTATTTGGGGTTCGACCCTTGTCCAATTGGCTAATGTGCTCTTTACTATGGGGCGAAAAAATGGTTTTTGGGCGCGAGATCGAACCTATGGCCTATGAATGAAGGCCGAGCACGTTAGCCAATCGGCCATGAGTCAAACCCCCCAAAACCCCATGATATGGTTTGTTTTGAAGCGCTCAACGAGCTGAGTTGATTGGCAAAAAATTTTTAATTTTGATCCTTGCCTGCACCTTTTCGGCATTTTGGTGCGCCATGAGAGCCATATCTTGTAGCTAAGGATGAGAAAAACATTTTTGAATCCAGTACTTTTCTCAAAAAATAAATATTTTCAATTTCTCACTTTTAGTTAATTAGTGGCGTAGGCAGTCCGTATTCAGATCGAGTCTACCATAATGCTGTTCAACCAGAACTTCCAAACAAATGTGATCAACATTCTTGCGGAAATGGTGCCATATGCCTTCCAAAAGGCAATTCTTGTAAGACATAATCTTTTAGCTGTTAAAATTCAATTTTTTTAGTCGACAATGAAGGAAGACCACAGCCCCGCATGGGATTACCTTATTCATGTGTTTGTGCTGATGGATACACGACAGGAGAAGAACCAAATACGTGTGTTTTGAGAACATAATTCCCCCTTCCAGCTAAACTTATTCTCAAAACTTTTTTACATATCCGTAATCGATATGAAAAACCTTATTATTGCGTCTAAAAAATTTAGTCGATCATCTGAGTGTTAAACAATTTTTTGATTTTATAATGTTACAAAATTCTAATAAAGAAAGATCTAGATGAATTATTTTATAACAGATTCGAAAAATGGGAGTTCAATAAGTTCTAGATAATAGAATTTTCGAGATGAAACCGAACTCTTGCTAGTAGCATGATGCCAACACTTTGGCAGCGCACTAGACCACTAAACCATGGTGCTCAATGAATGGCTGTCGCTGATTTCGATCTAATTATTGCCAAACGCAACATTTGAATAAAAAACTGCTTTTATAAACTGAGGTTTTTGTTGTAAAAAAGGAAAAATTATTTTTTATGGAGAAGGAATAAAAATTGAATCTTGTAATTTTTGTCAAATTTTGAAAATTTCTCAATTTGTACAAAAATTGAAAATATATCAATTTTTGCAAATTTTTGAAACTTTCTCAATTTTTGCAAAAAATTAAAATAAACAAAAAATTTTCAATTTTTGTCAAATATCCAAATTTGATTAACAAACTCAATCAATTAATTATTTTATTTAACAATTAACAAATAACAATTTTTCTAGGGCAAAAAATTTTTCTTTTTGCATAAAAAACTACATTATATTTGCTGTTAAAAACCGCATTGAAAATTCAAATTCTTCATTGAGCTGAAGAATTTTAAATCGGGTAGAGATTTTTGAACACCCTGTACATCGAAAAATGATTACAAATTATTCTTCGTTGATGACGACAACAAAATATTTTTTTGCGGAGGAGGGAGTAAAGGGACAACTTCCGAAAAAACACGGTGAATGGGGTCTATTTCTGGACCTTTTACCCAGGAATGCTCTACCTCCACTTTAATCATGTAATGAAAGACAAAGCCTTATCATTTGGATGGTAAAGGGGGTATATATTTGTAGAATCAAGAATAAAGATCTTATTGCAGGGTTGCCTGAATACACTTAAGCATTTTGATGTTTTTGAGAAACCAATGATGATATCGACACAAATATAGTTTCTTTGGCCAAAAATGGGGGTCTCTTATGGGGCAAAGATGCTTGGACTCCTCCCTAATTCGCTCGAATTTTGCCACTTTGATTTCATCATGTTAAGAGCACCAAAGAGAAAAAGGTGCAGGTAAAATCAACGTTTTAAAAATCGCCAATCGGCTCAGCTCACCGAGTGCTTCAAAGCAAACACCATATCATAGGGTTTTAGGAGTTTATCATGCCGATTGGCTAACGTGCTTGAATTTTTCTCATAGGGCGCGGGTTTGATCCTGCGCCTAAAAGTCATTTTTTATTTTGCTGTCAAAATTCATAAAAAAATTTTCATATCCATATTTTATGCAGAGAATACGAAAGCCTATTATTTTTTCATGAAAATTTTTTGGAAAAATCAAAAACTTATTTTTCCAATTTTCCCAAAAGTCTTCATGGAAAATAATCTCGCTATTATATTACCTCTATAAAAAATGTGGATATGCAACAATTTTCATGAATTTTGACAACAAATAAAAAATGATTTTTGGGCACGGAATCGAACCTGCGACCTATGAGTGAAGAAGAGTACATTAGCCAATCGGCCATGAGTCAAACCCCTAAAATTAATCCAATGATATGGTTCGTTTTGAAGAGCTCGGCGAGTTGAGTCAATTGGCAAAAAATTTTTAATTTTGACCCTTGCCTGCACCTTTTCGGCATTTTGGTGTGTCGTGAGAGCCATAGCTTGTTGCCAAGGCAGAGGAAAACATTTTTGAATCCTATCCTTTTCTTAAAAAATAATATTTTAAATTTCTTACTTTTAGTTAATTAGTGGCGTAGATCCGAGTACAGTTCGAGTCTACCATAGTGTTGTTCAACCAGAACTTCCAAACAAGTGTGATCAACATTCTTGCGGCGATGGTGCCATATGCCTTATAGAAGGAAACCATCGCCGCAAGAATGTTGATCACACTTATCCTCCTATGTTCTTAAAAATTCTATTGGCGCCAATGGCACTTACAATACCAACAAAACCACCGTTATCTACAAAAACGTACTTATCAGGTATCTTTGGGGTGCTAGGGCATAAGTTTTCTAGGCTATGTATTTCTAGGGAATGGGCGAAAAGAGCGACGAAAAAAATGAAAAATCGAAAAAATAGGCAATTTTTCACGAAAACTTGGTCAAGATGACGTTTTTACGCTTTGGGAGTGCGCGCAATCGATTTCCCGAAAGCATGAAAATGCTTTTGACCTCGATTCAAGAAAAAAGTTGGGTTTTTGAACCGAAAATGGTCATTTTTTGCATTCTTATCCTCTGGAACTCTATAGCAATTCTTCGAAAATCACTCACTGAGATGAGTCAAATGGCACCAAAATTATCCAATTTGAACATTGATAAGAAAAAAACACTAAATCAAAAAATCAAAAATGTACAAAGATACAGATTTTTGGACTCATTGAGATTTTTTTCAGAAAATTCAAATTTTTGGACTCAGATTTTTAGTTTATGGCGATGCGTGAGGTGCCCGAACCGGTTCGAACCGAATCGATCCATTATACCGGTTCGGCGAACTCTATGCAAAAGCGAACTTTTTCCAATAGCGCTTTTTCTTCAATACATATCTTTATTCCCTTGATCAGAGTCAGGGAAGCATTTTCAAGCTTCGAAAATGCACGCATCGATTCCCCACATAAAATTGCCCCTAGGGGGTTGTTATTAGAAAAAATTTTTGGGTATAAGATTCATCAAAAAATCGCCCAGACGCCTTTTTTGGATACTCTGTAGAACATCCGAAAAACATTTCAAACAGCCTATCACTTACCGAACTGATCTTCTATCAAGCCATTCATTAGAAAGTGTCAATACAGAATATGTTATATTTGTTTTACGAGTTTTCATTATTCTTTCCCTCGCTAAAACAATTTCCCTCGCTAAAAGGAATTAAACAAAATTTTTGAAATTAATAAATACCCACTCGAGTATTTGGACCCCTGTAGCAAGGTCTTCTTCGTATCCATATGAATTTTATAGTTGAAGAATTTGATTTATCCGAATCGTCTATACCATTTTCATGATAATCAAAATCACTAAATATTTTTAGATTATCAAGACTTTGAAACTATCTAATTGGTACCAATTATTTGGTCGATATGAAACCAAATAACAAATAATTCCCAAATAATTGGGACAATTAATTGTTAAGCTGCCTGAAACGCGCGGAGTGCCAAAATACGCTGGTACGACATGATTTTTCAACAAATTGTCCATTTTTATCCCAATTTTTACCTTTTTTTGATAGGACTAGACCATGTCATACCGGCTGTAACTCATATACCCTGCGATTTTACCTATGACGCGATTTTAACTATGCCGCGATTTGAGTCGTATAAACTTTTTAAAAATAGCGCGATTTTATACTTAGTCTTATTTAACCTCAAAGCGCTTCGAGCTGAGCGATGAAAAGCCGCACAGTTTGGTTTGTTAATGCTCCGAGCGTTGGCCGTGGCTCCAAAGTCGCGCACCGGCGCCTTCGGCGCCGTTCCTAAGTTCACTCCGATCGCAACGCCTAATCCTAAGCATAAATGAGTCTAAGACTTCAAAATCGAATATAACCGAAACCATATATAACAAAGGATTCAAAGCTGAACGATGAAAAGCTGCACCGTTTGGTTTGTTATTGCTGCATTTCAGGTGTTTCATATATTTGTATAAAATCAAACGGTCTGTTTCTTAACGCAGTCTTTTTTACTTTAATTGCATTATAATCTTACATTAAAAAATTATAAGGGGCTGAAAAATTGATTTTGAAGAGAACCCCCATGATTTTGGTGTCATTTTTCTTCCCTCATCGAAAAAAAATTTATGCGAAATATATTTTGGTGGGCGGTGGGATACTTGCGGACGAAACGTTTGAAAAATTCAATTTTTTCAAAAATTCAAATTTTTCAAAAATTTGAATTTTTCGAACGTTTTGTCCACAAATGTCCCGTTCGCAAAAATCCGTCCGTAAATGCCCTGTCCGCAAATGTCCGTCCGCAAGTATCCCACCGCATTTTGGTGAAAACGTGTTAGGCGACATTTTTTTTGAATCAGGGTCTGAGAAGCATTTTCACACTTAGGGAATGCGTGTAATAGATTCTCCTCCATCGAATTACTCATAATAAAGTGATTTTTAGGAAAATATTTTTGGGACGAAAATTCATGAAAAATGGTAAAATGGAACTTTTTTGCGCCACTCTGTACTTTTTAATAATATAAGCTTGACAAAGTCTAAAATTGTTTAACACTCAGATGGTCGACTAAATTTTTTAGTCACTATAATACAGTTTTTCATATCGATTACGAATATGTATAAAAGTTTTGAGAATAAGTTTAGCTGGAAGGGAAAATCAGATTTTCAAAACCATTGTTTCAAATGTACCTATTTTTTCAACTGTACAGTCGAATTTAAGATTACTCCAAATCCTCTAAAGTGGGACTATCCTAAATCGGAGAGGGTAGACCAGGTGGGGAACCTAGCCTAAGGGGTAAACAACCCAAATGAAATGCGCAAGTAAAAGCGGCTTCAATAAATTCGTCTTAGAGGCCCCAAGAGAAACTACACTGTGGGTAGACATCATCATTAACTTTTTATTATTGACTTAATTTAAGAACATAAAAACACTTGAAAATAAGAACGTTTAACAACCTCACAAATTACAGCAACCTCAAAAATAATGACATTTGAAAAATAAGGGCTTTCGGCAACCTCATGAATTACGACAACCTCAAAATATTAACATAATAGCAACCGGTGGGTTGCAACAACCTCAAAAACAATAAAAATCCTAAAACAAATCAGAGCCGACACCGGCTCAACGAACAAGTTGAGGCTGCAGACTGCTTCATCGGGCTAACAGTTACTTCGGTGGCGAACCAACTCCAAAACTCCCCGAAGCTGAGCTATCCCAAACCTTTATAGCAACCGTGTCGCAACCTCAAAGCAGGTTCAGCACGCTTGTCTCGAGCTTCTTTTTAGCTATCTCAACCTGTGGGATCTTTTCGCTGCTTGAGGTGATGCGGCATACCGCCCCTTTTGCCTATTTCGAGTTTGCTCCTTCGTTTTGTGGCTTCGAAACTTTTTGGTTGTTTTCGTGGGCCTGTTTATCATTTCCGAAGACGGACTTTGCTCGTCCTGCGTCATTGGATCCAAAAATGGAGAAGGATGTTTTTGATTTGAGGCAAGAAGAATGAGCCAACTTCGCTTTTTCCCTCGAATAATCGAATCATCCGAACACTCAAGAAAAACATAAACAGGCTCTTTTCCTTATAAGACACAAAAATAAGCTCAACTATACCAAATGTGAAAAATAGGAACTTGCATGAACTACCTTTATCTTATAGTACTGTACTTGTCTAAAAAAATTTACAGCTGTACTGTACTTATCAAAAAAATTTTCAAATGTACTGTTCCTGTACTGTACTATGTGCACCCAACTGTACCTGTACTGTACTTAGACTGTATCTGTACCTCGTTTTTACAATTTTTAAAATTTATTTAGTTAAAAAATTTTCATTCCATCGAAAACCAAAAAAGGAGCAAATTAAAAAATATTTGTGGATTAAATGAATTGTTTATGTTAATAAATAATTTTCATTTTTTTTTAAATATTACAAAACACTTTATATCAATATAATTCAAACAAGCAAATTTAACATTCATTTATTTTAATAAATTATAATTTTATAAATTTTAGCTGTACTGTACTTGTCAGAAATTTGTTCAATTCTACTATGCATTTACGTTACAGGTGCAGCGGGTACAGGTGCAGCGGGTACAGGTACAGCGGGTACAGGTACAACGGGTACAGGTACAGTAGTTGTAAATACATTTGAAACAATCAAAACACACGTATTTGGCTCTTCTCCTGTTTTGTATCCATCAGCACAAATACATGAATAAGGTAATCCCGTGCGATTTTTGACTAAAATAATGGAATTTTAGAAACTAAAAGATTATGCCTTACAAGAAATGCCTTTTGGAAGGCAAATGGCACCATCACCACAAGAATGCTGATCACACTTATTTGGAAGCTCTGGTTGAACAGCATTATGGTAGACTCGAACTATACGCGGTTCGAATACGTCATTAATTAACTAAAATGAGAAATCGAAAATATTCGTTTTTTGACAAAAGTACAGGATTTAAAAATGTTTTCTCTGCCTTGGCCACAAGCTATGGCTCTTAAGCCGCACCACAATTCCGTAAATGTGCAGGCAAGGGTCAAAATTAAACAATTTTTGTCACTCGACTCAACCCGCCGAGCGCTTCAAGACGAATACCATATCATTAGATTAATTTCAGGGGGTTGACTCATAACCGATTGGCTAATGTGCTCGGCCTTCATTCATAGGTCACAGGCAAAATTCGAACGAATTAGAGGAATCCCAGCATCTATGCCCCATAAGAGACCTCCATTTTTGCGAAAAGAACAATTTTACCTGTCTAACTTCTGTGCCATTGAACTTATTCATAACAAAAACGCCCTTCTGATACACATCAGCCCAATACAGCTTATCCTCAAATATAGACAAACTAAATGGGTACTTTATATATGTACTAGAGCGCAAAATAGTCCTCCGATCATTTTCATTATAATCAATCGAAGCAATAGTATTCGTGTTTCTATCTGCCCAATAAACTCGTTCATGGAAGATATCCAATGCTATGCCAGTTGACGAACTGGAATTAACTATTGTCTAAAATGTGTACTTTTCGGTCTGCTACTGTCGACTTCCCATAAGGGAAACATGAGCCAGACTATACCATGCGATCATTTCCATCCATTGAAGCTCGCTCGATTGTTTCCTTTTTCCAATCTGTCCAGAAGATTAGGCCTTTTGATGGGTCGACGGCTATAGCTCCAGGTGAATCAATGCCTTCATTGAAGAGAACTTTGCGCTGTTTAGTGTTTAAGTTCATAACATTGACCTGTAAAAATATGTATAATATACAGACCCCTAAAAGGTGCCGTGGGGTTATAGCGCTCAAGGTCTTTTTTTCCATTTTGTTCCACCATAAAACTCCCTCCTCTCTCAAATTTGGCACCGGTGATACTGAATACCCTTATTTTTAACGAACATTGGAAAGCTGAGTACAAATAAAGGTTGTTCTAGTTTAGGCTCACCGTTTTCAATCCCCAATCGGTCCAAAATACTAGTCCATGAATCCAGTCAACAGCTAAACCAGTCAAAGAAACGTTATGTTCAACTAGAGCAGCGTGATTGCCATCGTCATCACAAGCAATCATTTTTGGAAATTGTAAATTTTTAGTCAAGTTACACGTGTCGATCGCGCTATTTGACCAGATTAATTTCTTAAAATAATTCAATTTTGTAAAACTTTTATAGAAAATATTTTCGGGTCTCAAACAGGGGCCGAAAAGGTGGTACCACTCCGGGGTGGGTGGGGGTGGTACCATACTTTTTTTCGCACCCTGCTTGCGAGTAGGGCGCGAAAAAAAGGGTGGTAACACCCCACCCACCACCCAGGGTGGTGGGTGGAGTAGTACCACCTTTTTTTCGCACCCTGGTCTCAAATTCGTGTGAAAATCACAAATTTCTATTTTTTTTAATCACCCTGTTATAGGCAGAACCTTAGCTATGGGGGCACCGAGGGCACATATCTCAAAATCGAAAGTTAATAAGAAAAGGATGGCATGGCGTCTCTTCTCTCTGTTTGTATCGACAGTTAGCAATTTTCAGTCTTGCTCAGATTCAAGTTTGATTCCAATGGACTATATTTAGGCGCGATATTCGTAGTAGAAAGGTCTGAACTCCTTTAGCAGTGGTCATAACCTACCGAATCCATGAACCAATAATCCAAAGCTCTAACAAAACTAAGATTGTCGACTAATTTCAACTTTTGGTTTGTAGACAGATCATATTGATAAATAGTTTTATTGGTCGAGACCAAGAGCATTAGGTCTTCTCCCTTAGCAGTGGTCATAACTAATTCTTCTTTGGGACATGTAATTGTCATCATTTCACAAGAAGAGTTGAATTCAGGACCACAATGAAAAACTCTTACCCAAAAATCGGTATAGGTGCAATTGACCTGAAATGAGGATAATAATGACTTCGTATGAAAAAGATGGAATGATTGGAGTAATGTATGGCAACTTTTTCCCGAGTGGGCTGGTTTAAAAAAAAAATTATTTTCGGGTTGTTTTTTTGAAACGGGGAACTTTTAATTCCGACGCCCTTGATGTTTCCTTTATCCAAGGAGATCTAATTTGGGGTTGGGTTGGAAAATGTCTTTTTTAATTACCGTATTTTTCTAAGATAGGACCCCTCTAAGGGGATTTATAACGCCAAAAAAATCAAAAAATTCAAAACGACCTCCTTTGAGGAGTTGAAAAAATCCAGCAAAAAATACTATAAGTATCTCAAAAGTTCTGGAAAATTTTTTTGAACCATACTTACAGTTATTCCCACGTTTGTAACACACTCGATTTGACTGCGGGATTTCTCCAAATTTGAATCATTTACATGGCACCCACTCAAATAATTAGAACATTCAATTAGTTCTCCTTGCATGCCATGTGATATACTAAGAATCGGAAGTATAGTGTTAGCTTCATCGCTAATATGGCATGAGATGGTGATGTTCTCCGCTAAATTTTGAGAAAATAACGCCAGAAAGGCTCCGAATGAATTTAAAATGCCTGAAAATCAGATTAACCACCTATGTTTTGATGGAGGCTTGCCATCAGATGGGGTTGGAAGATCACCAAACCCCAATATCTTGACGGACAAGGGTTGTCCGTGGTCAAGATGGACATCGAATGGGGCCAAAAAAATCAAAACAACAGTTTTAAGGTAGCGCAAAAAAATTGAATTGCTTTACCATAAAATTTTTGAAAAATTCGAAGAAAAAATTTTTTACGTTGTTTTAAAAAAAGCGACACATTTTCGTGATTCAATTTTTTAGTCAAAATCGAAAAACATGCCGGCCTCTATCTAGTTTTTAGAACTTTATGAAAAATAATTTTTCCTGCATACCTGATACTTCTCTCTTATCCAAATCTTTTTCTCTCTTATCCAATTTTGCTTCTTTTGCGAGTAATTCTTTTTCTTTCTTACCCAATTCTTCTTCTTTCTTACATACTTTTTCTTTTCCACGGTAATCATGACCATCTATTAAGCCTTGATGTAAATCTTCGCACATTCCCGCTCGTATGCACTTGAAGTTTTTTGTTCTTGGTTCGAAAATTAACGATTTTACACGATAGTATTACACGTTCTAAGAAAAATGTACGAGAAAATGAAAGTTCCTCTAATTTGTTGGTTCTGAGAAAAGTGTTATTTTGATGAGCTATGGACAAAAAATCGAAAAAACTTTTGTGCATCCCATAACCCCCTACCAGAAGTCCATGTTTTGGCTAAAATACCCTATCTTCAAAGTAGACTTCGGAGATAGTCTTCAAAGTAGACTATCTCCGAAAAGCTAAATCCGATTCAAATTTATTTTGAAATCTTTTAGTTCTGATAAAGACCTAAAAAAATAAAGTATAGTGATTTTGCGTGAAACGTCGTTTTCGCCGAGATATGGGGCAAAAATCTCATTTGAGCATACGTTCATTGATAAGGTCATATCTCCAAAAGTGAAATCTTTTGTTTCATATTATGATGTTATTAGAAAGCTGGAATCATAAGCTTTATTTTTTATTTAGGCATTATAGAGTTGAGGTTTTCTTTGGATCGATGTTGCGGCTCGGCGCAGGGTGACTTCGATTTTCAGTAGGTGTTGAATAAGCGCTTTTGGCATATCCTCTGAGCAACAACATATAAAAAAATTAGCATGGTAGGGGGTTCATAGGGATGCACCAAAGTTTTATCTATTTTTTGTTCATGTCATAATGTTTCTCATTATTTTGGCTTACTTGTCGTTTTATTGGTCTCTCAACCGTTGCAATACTCGCGTCATCATTTTACTCTTTCTATTCAAACTTGCGCGAGTATTAACACGAAAAGCCTGATTTATTGTAACATTGTAAAATAAAGTGAAAGGTCGACTGATTGTCGATGCAATCTTATCTAATCTTATCTTAGAAGTTCAAAGCAATTTGAACAAATACTATTTTGATCTTGTAAGTTGCGTTAACGATTAGTGGAAATTGGTGCATTGTAAATTGGAATCTTTGGGATAAATTTATAAAAGACGACTTCCACTTTTGTTGAAAGGTTTATTGGAACCAAAGTTTTATTGTTTCTCGTCACTTTTCATGGAACATTCGGGAAACCTTTACTGTCAAATGGACCCAGCACTCTCCCACTTAGCACATAATTTTAACGGAATTTTTTCACGGGGTCAGTTTTCACGGTCAAACTTCACGGAGCGAATTCTCATGGACTTTGTTCACGGGTCAAAAAACAACGCAGATAGTCCATAGCTTGACACTGTTGGCCTAGGCCTCGTATAGCTAGATATCAACTAGGATGAATGTGGGGTCCTTAACCTTATGGGGTTGAGGAATGTGTCTTCTTCATGCCATATCTCCACAGGGACCTCCACTCTTATTAGTAACACGGGGTATATTCGTGCACTACACACTATACCCTACATGAATGCACTTCAATGGTAGTTATTTTTGGATTGACCTGTAACTTAATTCTTTTTGCCCAAAAACGAATTTTTTCATTAAAATTGTAATATTTTATTGCATAAAAATATTAAAAACGAAAAATACCAGTAATCTGTAATATACAAACAACATATAGGACATTTCTCGCAATAGGAAAAAGTCATCTTCTTAGGTGAAGTGGCAAGTGTCTCACTTTATAGTCCGTTTCCGCCCAAAGAAAAAAAATAGTCCGCATGCGATGGTCAATGGCGCTGTCCGTCCGATCTGGCAAGTTAAGAAACGCTGAGCCCGAAGGTTCGATCCCACTGGTGTAAATCGTTTGATTTTCAAAAAACTTTTTTTATAAACAATAAAGCAAAAAATTTTGTTCCATTATTTGTAAAAGAATTTTTTGAACTCAAAATTTTTTGTCATAGTGGAATCGAACTTGTAGGCCCAACGTTGCTTAACTTGCTAAATCGGATGGCGCCTTGGACCACTTGGCCATCGCATGGGAGCTATTTTTCCTTTGGGCGGAAACAAACAACAAATCCTTGCTGGGATTGAACCCTCAATCATTTGAGTGCAAAATGAGACATTTGCCACTTCACCATGGGTGATGAATTTTTTCTTCAATGGGAAATGTCTTGAATAAAGACCTACAAAATAAAGTGAACAAATATAGGGTTAATTAATAAGAGATCCAAAAAATTTCCGACAAAGCAAAATTTACCCGTAACATAATATTACTATATTTAAAAAATCAAAAATATTTCAAAAACGCTAGATTTATTTTTTAGCCTTGGGTATATTCCTGTACTCTTCAGGTACTTCTTCGAGTATACTATGCCAGGTACCC
>JAQGCO010000035.1:0-18831 GCA_034700925.1 Acrobeloides cf. buchneri Gr-Nem-00862
GTCCTACCTGTGAATTTATTTTTAAAATTTTTAGGGCGGTCCAATGCTGACACCCTTACCTGGAGCTACCCCAACAAAGCCAGGCTCTGCAACAAATCCATTTTTCGGTGTCGATCCAGTTTTAGTTGACGATAAAGGAAATCTTTTGCAAGGTGAATCCGAAGGGAATTTGGTAGGCACAAAAAATTCACTTTCACCGAACTCGGTCATTTTAGTGCTTCGCCAAAGCTTGGCCAGGAATGGCTCGCACAATCTGGGGTGACCATTCTCGTTTCATCAAAACCTATTTCTCCACCTATCCTGGGTTCTATTTCACCGGCGATGGAGCCAGGCGTGATCATGACTCCTACTATTGGGTCACAGGTAGAGTTGATGACAAGATGAATGTTTCCGGACATCTATTATCCACTTCTGAAATTGAATCCGTTATTGTGCTACACCCGGATGTGGTAGAATCCGCTGTGGTTGCTGTACCACATCCCAGCAAAGGACAAGTTCCATATACATTTGTTATTTTGAAGAATGTAAGACTGACTATAGAATAAAATTGTGTAACTTCATATATTTAGGATAAAACTCTAACGCCCAATCTCATCGACCAAATAAAACAAATAGTCCGAGAAAAAATCGGTTCGTTCGCAATCCCATACGTTATTCATGAATCAAATGGCTTGCCAAAAACTCGTTCAGGAAAAACTACAAGAAGAATTTTGAGGATTATTGCAGAAGGAGATCATAAAGCAAGTTTGGGTGATACTTCAACACTTTTGGATGAATCTGTAATAGAGCAGCTGTGGAAAAAACGCCCTGATATCAAATTTAATCAATTCGTTAATAAGTTGTAAAAATAAAAAATAAATAGAGGGTGGCGCAAAAAAAGTTCCATTTTACCATTTTTTCATGAATTTTGGACCCAAAATTTTTTTCTAAAAATGACTCTATCCTACTACATTAAACGTGTAATGTACTACATTAAATGTGTACGGTACTTAGAGGTAATTCGATGCGGGAAATCGATTGCGCGCATTCTCGAAGCGTGGAAATGCTTCTCTGACCCTGATCAAAGAAAAAACTGGTTTTTTGAAGCGAAAATGGTCATTTTTGTATTTTTCTTCTGAATCAGGATCAGGCAAACGTTTTCGCGCTTCGAGAATGCGTGCAATCGATTCAACACAACAAATTACTCCTAATAGGGTTAGGGAAAAATTGTTGGGTCCAAAATTCATGGAAAAGATAAAATGAAACTTTTTTTTGCCATTTTGTATAATGCATTTCAACGAGAGTTTTACGCACCAGATTCAAAATTTTGGATACACCATAGTGAAGTGGTTAGGACGACAGAACATCATCTTGAACTGAGAGGATTCGTTCCTCGGACGAATCCTCCCAGATTCAAAAAATTTGTTTAAGCACATTTTTTGGATATAATTACCCTCTGTTGCGATTAATAATACTTCAAGGTCGAAATTAGAAACACATCATTCAATGCCCACCATGGTGTAGTGGTCCGGTGCGCTGAAGGAGTTCGGCATCATTGACACTATATAGCAAGGTTCATTCCACCTTGCCTCCTTAAGATTTTGAAGGAACCAGTGAACGATCGTGTTGTGACGACTGTGATGTCACAAGTAAATTTCCCTCGGACAAAAGTGACACGTGACATCAGTCACATATGTCACGTAAACTTACAAAAATCATGTCATATATGACACATCGGACATATCATGTCAGATGCGTCATATGAAATGTGTCATATGAATGTGTTATATGAAGCGACGCCTGTCATATATGTCACACGTCCTGTCCGATGTGTCACATATGTCACATATAAGGTATTTATTTAAAGTCCAGATTTGCTGGACTTCTTCACTTCATGCAGAGAACAATGTAGCGAGCGGTTGTGCCTTATAACATTTTCTTATTATTGTTTATTATTTAAGATCAATAAAATCTTTAATTGCCTTTATATTTTTTGTGTTCGCGACAGATCGGGATCACAACGCCCTCCCTAATCGACCGTTCTCCATACTCATACTTTACTGATCAATTCTTATCAATCGGTTCACGTCAATAATCCATGGCTAAATATCATTAAAAAAATTTTTGTAAAAAAATCTTTATTTGCCTTTATATTTCCTTTTTTGTTTGTTAAGTATCACGTGAAATACTTTTGAAATGTATTTGACTTTATTCGAACAGGGTTTGTTTTAAACTAAAACACAACAAAATTTGCATCATACTCAAAAATTGGCAAAAATCATAAGCAAGAACCCATGGGGACTATCCAATAACTTGTGCCTTTAAGCTCTTTGTTTGTTAGAATACCACAGACATTTCTTTCGATTTCGATGAAAAGAAATATTCACCCTGATCTTTTTATGTGACTCAATTCTTATCAATCGGTTCACGTGATTAATCGATGGCTAAATATCAACAAAAAACTCTTTCACCACTGATGCTTTTTAAGCTCTTTTGTTTGCTAAGTATCACGTGAAATACTTTTGAAATGTAAATGACTTTATTCGAACAGGGTTCGCTTCAAACTAAAGCACAACAAAATTTGTATCATACTCAAAAATTGGCAAAAATCATAATCAAGAACCCAATGGGGACTATCCAATAAACCGTAAAATGAGCCGGGCAAGACTGGGCCTTAAAAAATCGTGGCCAATCTTTAGCCGAGTCTTCCGAGTGCTTCTGAGCGCCTCCGAGCACTTCGAGTGCTTCCGAGCGCTTTTATAGTCCTCTTGAAATTCGTATAAAACGAATTAGTCTGCTAAACACCAGCTAGTCTGGCTTTGCCAGACTACAGGATGTGCGGAAATTATCCGACCCCCTCTAATAAGATATATCTAGATACTTTTTTCGCCATAACTTTTGATAGGAACAACCATACGCCGAGATCTTGGTGTTATTTAAAGCTACAAACGTGAGCTTTAAAAAGACACCAAGATCTCAATGTATAAATGTTCCTAACAAAAGTTATGGTGAAAAGTATCCGACAATAGGGGGTCGGATAATTTCCGCACGCTCTGTATTTGGTATGACACTTTTATAACATGAAAATTAAAAGTTTTTTCGATTTTCTAAGTTTTGCTTGAGCTGCGCTCAAGATCAAAAAATTTTTTCGGATTCGTGTTCCCCATACCCGAAAACCCCCGATACAAAAAATCAGCCAATTTGGAGAGATGTTTGAAATTTCGATTTTTTCACCTTAGTTTTTACCCCAAGGGGTAAAAAATCGAAAAAAATTTTTCACCAAATTTCACAAAAGTGGTATAAAAGGCCGATTTTCCCAAAAAACATAAGGGGGACTCTTATGTATAGGGATTTTTTTAAATTTTGGCCCACTAGGGGGACATCTGCCCCTACCATTCCTTGCCTACGCCACTGTTGTTAACTCCCTTCTTTGCGCTACTGACCACCCCCCCCCCCCGTGGAGGTGTCATGCGACCCCTCCCTCCGTTGCATGACTTCTCTCGTTGGTCATGTGCGCGACTCCTCCGCACACTTCCGGCCTGGCATGATCCCCCCCCCCATCCTCGTAAAATTTTACGACCCTTTGCGAAGTCTGTGCAAGTGTAATGTCACTCAAACTTTGAATTTTAAACACTTGAATGAAAGAACACTTTTTTTGATAAGAAATAGCACAAACATTTCAGAGTCATAATAGGGATTGGCATCATAAGCACACAAAAAATAATCAATTTTATAAGTAGCTTATCTAGCAAACAATGAGCGATTTCTAAATGCTTGCTTACAGTTTTGCGTCTTTTCTCTCTATTTACTTTCGAGTCTATTAACGGCATTTCAAAATGAGAAAAAAATGTTCGACAAACAAAATTTAAATTGATCGTTTTATAATCATTTATTAATCGTTTCAATAGCCAAACTTTTAGTATTTCAAATAAGATTTTTAGTAAGAAATTTCGTCATGAGAAATTTTTTTTAAATTGGAAATTTCAAATGATTCCTGAGCCGTTAAATTGGTGTTGTTTTATGAGATCTTGGTCTTAAAAATTTTTATTCGGGGATTTCTCGACCAGGGGAACACAATACGACGCTATTTTTTGAACTAAAGAGTCACGGCGCGCCAAAAAGCCGAAAAGGTGGAAGCAAGGGTAAAAAATATATAAAAATTTCTCCAATCGACTCAGCTCACCGAGTGCTTCAAAACGAGTACCATATCATGGAGTTTTGGGGGTTTGACCCATGGCCGATTGACTAACGTGCTCGGCCTTCACTCATAGGGCGTAGGTTCGATCTCGCGCCCAAAAGTCATTTTTTAATTTTGTTGTCAAAATTCATGAAAATTTTTACATATCCATATTATATGCGAGGAACACGATGGTGCAATTATTTTTCCATGAAAACTTTTTTTTAAATCGAAAAATCTCAACCTTTTTTCCATTTTTTATAAAAGTTTTCATGAAAAAATAATTCCGCTATCGTGACCCCGCATAAAAATGTGATATGCAAAAATTTTCATAAATTTTGACTACAAAATTAATGATTACTTTTGGATCGAACCCGCGCCCTATGAGTGAAGGCCGAGCACGTTAGCCAATCGGCCATAGGTCATAACCCCAAAACCCGTGATATGGTACTCGTTTTGAAGCACTCGACGAGCTGAGTCGGTTGACGAACTTTTTTTAAATTTTGATCCTTGCCTGCACCTTTTCGGCATTTTTACGCACCATGATTCAATAACTCCTAGAAGAGAAATGGGGAACAAAATTGATTGAAAAATATTTATGATTATTTTATTTTTAGGGTGCGATAGTGCATTTTCACAATTTCCGAACGATTTCCAGACGATTTCCGGACGGCTAGCGTCTGGAAATACTATATTTCCGGACGGCTAGCGTCTGGAAATACTATATTTCCGGACGGCTAGCGTCCGGAAATCGTCGAGAATGCGTTTCACGACTGCTAGCGCGCACCCTTATCATTATAAAATCCATTTTTATCGACATTTTAAAAATGACGCCCGGAGCACCTTTTTTTACCTTTTAGGAACTTGTTACGCACATTTTGACACCAAGATCTCAAAAAATGGCTGAAAAATAAAAAAGATTTACTCTTTTGAAGTTCAAAAAAATAATTTCGAACGTATTTTTAAAAATAAAAATCCTTTAAACTCGTTTAGATCAACGCTATTTTTTAATATTCATTTTACCATGCCTACCGAAGATTCTGGATCCTCTCCAGCCTCAAATGGTGAAACCGTTTCTTACAATACTTTAATGCCTTCTTCGAATGGATCTATAGAAACAACGAAGCTAGCAGAGCCTCAAACAGATTGGCGGTCGATTTATGTTGCGATGTCATTAACATTTGTTTGCGCTGTACAGTTTAGTCTATATCTTAGTTCATTATGGCCGTTTTTAAACATTGTGAGTTTTTTAATATCTGGCCTGAAAGTTAATCAATGCCGCTGACCATAAATTTTTTTATAAGCTCAAAAACATCCACGAGTTGTCAAATCGACGTGAAATTTTATAGGGAACAACTTTGTAGAACATAACTTTCATCGAAAAATTTATTTGGGGGTACAATTTCAATTTTTAAGGTTTAACACGGAGGTTTTTGGCAAAAATTGGTAGAAATTCGAAATTTTAAAAAGAGTCACGCCATTCTACTCAGCTCAACGAGACGAGTAAAAC
Organism: Acrobeloides cf. buchneri Gr-Nem-00862; assembly: GCA_034700925.1. Lineage (NCBI taxonomy): Eukaryota > Metazoa > Nematoda > Chromadorea > Rhabditida > Cephalobidae > Acrobeloides > Acrobeloides cf. buchneri Gr-Nem-00862. Next base: position 5,667 of record JAQGCO010000035.1, read on the forward strand.
GAGGTATATATTGTACAAAGATTCACATGGCCAGGTGGTTAGTGTGCCGGGATTTGCACTTATAGGTCGCGGGTTCGAATCCCAAACCGAAATTAAAGTTTTCCGATTTTCATGAAAATTTTTGCATATCTCTACTGTGACCTCTAAAGCACATTGCAATTATTTTTTGGCCATTAAATGCTTGCTGGAGCTGTATAGGTGGACAACTTTAAATTTAACGCGGGATTCGAACCAGAACCTATAAGTGCAAACCCTAGCACGCTAACCATTCAGCCATGGGAATCGTTAGTGTCTTTGTATAATATATACCTCGTTTTACTCGTCTCGTTGAGCGGAGTCGAATGGCTTGGCTTGTTTTTAAAATTTTGAATTTCCTCCAATTTTTGCCAAAAAACACAGTATTGAGGGTATTTTGGTCCGAGAAAAAATCGCCATACCCCCCCCCCCCCTCAAATCAATGCAGAATAGACGTTATACTTTTCACATAATTCCATCGGATTACTCACAAGTAATCGATTTCGAATGGAATTATGTGAAAAAATTTCCCTGACTCTGAGACCACCACAATCCGAAATACCGGTCAATTGCCGATACACCCCTTCCTGACCTTTTCACCTCAAGAAAACGATTCAGCGGATCGACCCCCACCAGAAACACGATCTCAATTCAATTCCTACGAGGAGATACAGGGTGTTATTTATAAGACTGAACATTACATTATCTCGACAACGATAACGATTCAGAATTTACTGTAAAAACAAAAAATGCTCCATTTTTCATAAATTTTCCGAATATATATAAATTATGGCAAATTTCGCAAAATAACAAAACGCACCCGGGTGCACCCGTTTTACACGGTGTTTTTGGGGTCGATTACAATGACAAGTACCCCAAAGCAATTAGATAAAGCCAAACGGACTTCAGCATCTGAAAGAGGACCAAAAATTAGGGGTAGTTTCCTTTTTGTGCGAGGTCTGGGATCGTTAACCTCTTTGAAAAAATTGGCCGCACCCGTTTTACACTATTTGGGTGCACCCGATTTACACAGTCCCTTTCATGACATCACTATCATATACCCTCCCCCCAACAGGGAATTTTTTTCAAAAAATTTTTTTCATATTCTTAATCAGCATGAAAAATGCCTTGTTGCTGTCAAAAATTTTTGTTAAGCATCCGAGTGTTTAAAAAAATATTTAAAAAACTCAAAGTTTGAAAAATTGATCCGTCGCGAAAAACCGACCCGTGGCAAATCAGTTGATCCTCCGCAGGAGAAATACAGCCTAGAATTATAGATCGATACATCAGCCGATGAACCCTTTTTTGGCTATATCGTTGCCTCATACAGTCTTGGTCAAATGGTATTCTCTCCAATACAAGGCTATTGGAGCAATAAAATCAAGCAAATTAGAATTCCTCTATATTTCGGATTATTATTATGTTTTATTGGAAATATTATTTATCTAACGATCGAACTATGGCCAGAACATATCCATCGGAAATTTTTGTTATTAATCGGGAGATTTATCACCGGATTGGGATCAAGTATGGTTACAGCAAGGGCGTAGCTAGGGAATCGATTCCCCAACACCTATTTACCCTAGAAAAGTGCTTTCTGTGATAATTTTTGGCTTAGAAACAATAAAAAACAGGCTAAAAAGATACACGTGTTTATGTCATTTTTTATATAGATATTTAAGCGCAAGAACTTTTGGGTCACCATGTGTAGTAATGGAAGGGGAGCTCGAGGGGCTGCGTGAAATTGATAAAAAAATGTTTAAAAAATAGGTTATTTTGTAAAAAATTTATATTTTTGAAAAAAATTGAAGAATCATTGGGGTATGTATTTTTTGGCCGGCCAAGGAAAATTTACTCATTTCTAAAATTTTGAGAGGGGGTCCACAGACCCCCAAGCTACGTCAATGCAATAGAGCATGTTCATTAGTGCTATGCGTGTTCTTTTTCATTACAACTTCTCGCTTCTTATCACTTTTAAACGTTTTTCATCGAAATTTAGGTAATGTCAGCTTACTAAAAGCCTATGGATCTACTGCTAGTACGCTACAAGATAGATCTAGAGCTGTTGCTTTTGTTACTGGTGGGGTCGCTTTAGGGATGACTTGTGGACCTGGTAAAAAAGTCTTGATTTTTTCAAGTATTTTAAAGTATTCAGGATTTCAATTGATCTTTTCCCCCATTGGCTATCCTGGTTGGAAAATTGGCAATTTTTCTATAAGTATGTATACTGCTCCAGCCGTTATGGCTTGTATAATTAATTTACTGGGTGCTTTAGCTGTTAAATTTTACTTTAAAGAAAGCTATGCCGGTCTTGTAAACGAATCTCCTTCGGTAGTTAGGGAATTAGAATGCTTAGTTTAAAACTTTATTTTAGACGGATGCTAAAAAGGTCAAACTTCCTGATTTCGATAAAATTGCTGTCATTAATTGCTATTTCACTAGATTTGCTCAAATGTTTATACAGACCAACTTAGAGACGTAAGATCTTTATTTTTTTAAACTTCAAATTGTTGAGTTATAGTATTGGAACTCCGTTTTCTATGGCTATATTTGCATTTACAAAACACCAAGTCGTTCTTTACACCTCTTTAGCTCAAGGAATAATGGGTGGATTGTCTTTTATAACTTATTCAACTTATATTATTTTTAATTTAAGTAGATTGTAAGTAGCGAGGATGGGATTTCTAATTCGGGGTATTCGACGATTTTGATCCATAAACTGGCCATTTTTGCTATTCTGGTGCAATCCTATTCCACGACATATCAAAATGACAAAAAAAGTTCCGCAGGAACAAACCGTCATGGCTAAATGGTAGTGATGCGTCGAAATTGTAACGGTCGAAATCGAAATTTGGGGGTCGAAAGAAATCGAATTGTGTGCTAAGTGGAAGCGTGCTGGGTCCATTTGATAGTAAAGATTTCTCGAATTTCTCAAGAAAAGTGACGAGAAACAATAAAACTTTGGTCCCAGTAAACCTTTCAACAAAAATGGAAGTCTTTTATAAATTTATCCCAAAAATTCCAATTTACAATGCACAAAATTCCACTGATCGCTAATGCAACTTGCAAGATCAAAATAGTAGTTGTTCAAATCGCTTTTGATTTTGAATGAATTTTTAAGATTTTGTTGCATTAATAATCAGTCGACCTTTCACTTTATTTTACAATGTTACAATTAATCAGGCTTTTCGTGTTAATACTCGCGCAAGTTTGAATTTGAATAAAAAAGAGTAAAATGATGACGCGAATATTGCAACGATTGATGAGAGACCAATAAAATGAAGACAAGAAGCGAAAATAATGAGGAAATTATGACAATTGAAATTGGGGTTGAAATTTCGAAATTCCATAGGAAATTGCCATTTTTAAGCTGAAAATGACGATTTTTGGCGAAAAATGACAAATTTTGTTGAAAAAATTGAAATTGAAAAAATCTATTTTTAGCCCCTTTAAACGACTTTTTTTCATGAAAGTGATGTTCTATAAAGTTGTTCCCCATAAAATTTTGTGCTGATATGACCCCTAAATGATGATTTTTATATGGAAAAATAAAATTTATGGTCATTTTATGTAAGTTATCAGGGGCTTTGGTATACCCCTCCACTTTGGGGTATATATGTAAGTCAAAATTGAAAAATTCCTTCGGATTCGTGTTCCCCATAAACCCCCGAGTACAAACAAACTAGCCAAATTGGAGCTATCTTTAAGAAAATATAAGAGTTTGAAAAATACCTCTGCTTTAAAGAACACTCTTCCAAAAACAGGTACTTCTAATATTCAAAATCGAAAAATAATGACAGCATCGTGTTCCCCATGCCCGAAAACCCCCGAGTGCAACAAATTAGCCAAATCGGAGCGAAAATAAAAGTTTTATCAAAAAATACCATTTTCCGGAGTGTGGACCATCACTTCAGAGCCAAAAAACTATTTTTGAGGGTTCGAGATTTGGCCCGGGACTAAGCCTAAAACAAAGTAGGGGTGTTGTAGATAATTTTTTAGGATCGGAGAAATTGGTGGGAACAACGTTTTTGGCTAGAGTTAAAAAAAAGGTTGAACACCACTTCAAATGCACTATTGTGTTTCTTTTAGCCCAATGTTCATATTCTGAGCTCAGTTTTTCTAGGTCCGCGGGATCTCACAAAAGTTCGAACTTTTGAGATATCGTCTCTTAAGAATTGTAAATTTTTAGTGAAAATATGGAAAATTTTGGTGATTTTTGGTGAAAATAATAATAGTAGACAATTATGATTTCCAAAAAATTTTTCAATAATTTTGGGCAAAAACATAATGGGAGACCCTTAAGTTTTTTATCTTCGTTTGAATTTTATCATAATTTCGATTTTTCGAAATTCAAAACCTCGAAACCGAAATCGAAATTTTGGGTCGAAATTTCGAAATTGAGATTTCGACGCATCACTACCAAATGGTTAGGAGTCCTAACCATTTTAGGACTCCATGTCTGTACTTTAACGTTGCAGGCTCATATATATTTTTTAGCATAAATCAAAGGATGTTATCAGTTAGCATGATTGCCTGGTTAATAGCTTTTCATGTAATATCTTATTCGTGGCCATTTTTGCCGGGTCACTTGACAACGTTTACAAACGCAGGTAGAAAACTCAAAACTAGGGTTTTTATTGCGGTCAAACTGGGGGATCTGTGTAAAATGTTATAATTTTTACATTTTTATAGCGGCGTAGCCGCTCGGAGTTTCATAGTATCGTTCGGAGTCATCCGTGAGACTCCCTTATCTCCCTCCGAGTACATTAGCGCTCGGCTCCCGGTACACTTGTTTATAAGCTGAAAATGCTAAGGAAATGTATTTTTTGTGAAAAAATAGTCAATATCAAAAATTTCGCATAATTCTTTTTTACTTTCTACTTCTCGAGGTGCGCAATTGGCTACTGGGGCCAGTTGCGCACATCGGAAAGTGGAAAGTAAGAAGGAAATATGCGAATTTTGAACGTACTTTCCACTTTCCGATGTTCGCAATAGGCCCTGGTGTATCGCTCTTTTAAATCTACGTTTTAGAAGCAGCTAATACGACATCTGAGCTAGTCGGATGCAACACTGACAAATTATCATGGTGTAATTCATTGAAACCCATTAATGTTTGGGTATACTATGTATCATACATAATAATTATTGGTACAGCTTTTCCATATTTGAATATTTCGTTAAATACGATCTTTTCAAAAGTGATTGGGCCTAGGAGACAGGTAATAGGTATCACACATGCACAAGGTCTTTCGTCAGAAATTTTCAATACTACATATTTGTAGGGTATAAAATTTTTTGACGTTTTTTGAAAAAAATCTTTTGCATAATGCTTGTTTTTATGCTGAGAATGCTCATAAAATTATGATTTTTGTTGAAGAAATTAGGCAAATTTGGAAATTTTTTATGAAAAAATGGAAAAATTTGGACATTTTATTATAAAAATCATGTCATACTACCAAAAGGCAAAGTGGGTTTCGATTTGGGGGGGGGTATCTGGAAAAATTTCAAAAATTTCCTTTGTCCATCTTATGTTTTTTTCTCTATTTCCACCCAAAGATTGTCAAAGACATAAGGCCCCATTGTGATTTTTTGCGCCGACATGTAAGTCGTATTTTTTGCCGTTTTAAAAATACGGCATGACTAATATGACATATTTTTGGCCGCCACTTCGCGGAGCTAATACTAAATATTTTTTAATTTTTCCCGGATACTACTACATATCTTTCGTAAACGAAAGCTTGTGCATGTGTGATAGATATGGGTCTAGGAAAACTGTGAACGAAAAACTGTAAACGGGGTTCAAAACAACACGTAAAAAACCGTAAACGGAAAACTGTTCTGTTTAAAAATGTATTTTTTTTTAACTTTTTACATATTAATGTGAAAAAGATGATTATTCAACTCTATTTTTCTAATATTTATGAAAATAACCCTATAGGGGGTTTTCTTTGAAAATTAATTTTGTCAGTTTCTCCATTCATTTACATCCAAAGGCGCCGAGTTGACATGTTCAATTTCTCAAAGCAAATCAGACTGTTACTGGTATTGAAGCCGAAATCACAATCAAAATCGGAAGTGATCGAAAATAAGGAAGAAATTTCTAGTCTTTTTTTACATCGTTACGATATATTATTTATGTGATATATTATTGTCTAAAAATGTTTTCTTTGCTCTTAATTTTTTGTGAAACAGAATGATGAATTCTTATGAAAGATTTCTCCAAAAATCTTGTCTAGATGAAAATAACACTAAAAAGCCAGGACAACAACGCTCTAAAAGCAAGATTACTTTTAGAAATTTTGAATTTTTCGTTATTTTTTTCTTTTTAAATTTTTCAAATTCTAACAGAAGACAATTTTCAATTCCAAATAATTTCCAAATCCAAATAATCAATTTCAAATCTTTTTTAACAATAATGTTCCCTGAATAATAAAAATCGAAGTATTGAAACGATTAATTAAACCTTAATTAATCGTTTACAGTTCTCCGTTTACAGTTTTCCTAGAGCCATATGTATATTGTCTTGTTAAAACCTTTAAAAATAGGGCACTCAACAAGGAATCCTTCAAATGTCTGGTAGTATAGCCAGAATGATCGGACCACTTATAATAAGGTATTGTGACAACTTAACATAAATGAAAAAGTTTCATCTTTAGTGTTATTTACACCTATTATGGACCTAGATGGGCTTGGCATATCGAGTTTATCTCATTGGCAATTTGTTTGATTATGTGGATAATATTTTACCGAAGAATGGTTCCATTAAAAATACCCAAAATTGAAGATTTGAACGATGCAAACGATAACGAACAACCATTAGAATCAGACGACAAGGAAACAGATGAAATATCAGAAATAGAAGAATCGGATGAGAAGGAAAAACCCCAAAAATTTTAATGTTGCAAAAAAATTTACTAATAAAACTTTTTCGTGCTATTTAGCCATCTATTATTGACGTGAACCGACTGATAAGAATGATCAGTAGATATTGCAAAGATTTGCAATACCCCTCCCTAGTTGAAACTCTACTGATCATTCTTATCAATCGGTTCACGTCAATAAACAATCGGTTCACGTCAATAATAGATGGCTAAATACCAATAAAAAAACTTGCACAACTGGGTCCTTTGAGCTCTTTGTTTGTTAGAGTATCACGTAAATTTCTTTCGATTTCGATGAAAAGAAGAATTCACCCTGATCTCTTGCTTAACTCTATTCTTATCTATCAGCCTTCAACAACACTCGACATAAGTATCATGTGAAATACTTTTGATAGGTATTCGACTTTATTCGAACAGGGTTCGTTTCAAACTAAAACATTAAAAATTTGCATCATACTACAAAAGCTGTAAAAAGAACGAGAAAGAAAAACTGCTAAATGCTTAAAAGATCATGTACAGGGTGTTTCAGCAGGTCGGAAACGCCACATTTTGATGATATCTTGGCTTCCTTAAAAGATTTTTCGATACAATCTTTTGTAAGATGGAAGCGAGACAATTCTGAACAACTTATAGAAGACTTCTTCAAAATTTGTAGTTTTTTATTTTATTTTTTAAAAACTTTGAACGTGAATTTCCCATTATTTCCATTCTTCAATTTTTAATTTTTACATATTCTGAAAGAGAAAATTTTTTCCTACAACTTTGTCAAAAAAATTTCGAGAAAGAAAAACTACTAAATGCTTAAGATCATGTATGATTAAAGAATGGTATAGGCAGTGCCGTAATTTTGGTCCAGACTTGGGGGGAGGGGGAATTTTCAGGTTTGGGGGAAGTTAGATACTTTTTCGGAAAATTTTTCGTTTTTCTTCCCCGAAAAATGAAAATTTTTTAAATTTGGGGGGCAGCATTAGGACAACCGTCACAATTCAACATTACGGTCATCTGTTACCGCGAACAACCGTCACGGATAACCGTCACCGAAATTTATTATTTAAAAAATATATAGCTTCATAAAATATCATCAAAACAAAAATTGTAGAGCATTAAATTCTGAACATTTTTTCATTGGTCTCTTTTTTGAAAAAATTCACCGATCGAGATATTGATCAGTGAAGGTTGTCCCGGTGACGGACGACAGTAACGGATGACCTAAGTGACGGTTATCCGTGACGGTGACGGTTGTCCTAGTGCCTTGGAAGGGGGAGAGAATTACACCCGGTTCCCCCTCCCCCCAATAATTACGGTACTGGACATAAGGATGTTCAGCCATTTTCGGATATTGATAAATTCATAAGATAATCACACCAAAAACATTTTTAAATCTAATTCTAGGCCTATAAAAACCTAGTAGAGGAAAACCGCATTAAAAAAGCTATAAAACTCATCAAAATCGAGTTTGAAAAGTATACCTAAAAAATGAACCCAAAAATGACCATTTTCTTATTGTATTTTTCACGAGAAGAATTGAAAAAAGTTGGCGCTGCGTGATAAATTTTCAAAAAAATGATGCAAAAATTGCACGTTTTTAATGTACAGGGTGTTTCAGTGATTTGCCGCCATTTAAAAATGCAAACTTTTAATAGAACAAATATTTTCTCATGCGGTTTTTTGCAAAATACTCAGGCAATGAGAGGTTTTTACATGTTCAATAAAATAAAAAATTTCAATTTTTACTGAGAAAAATTAAAAATACCAAATTTTGGTAAATTTGGAGGTATTTTCGGTCTAGAATCTTTATAAAAAGCACGGCGCACAAATTTGTGTCAAAAGTGGGGAACTCAATGAATCCGGTTTAAAACGTGTTCTCTAGTCGCGAATAACCATTTTCAAACGATTTCATAATGTTTCGTCGATGGTACCACTCGATTTCATATAAAAAATTTGGCATTTTCATGTGTTCCAAAAAACGATCATATCTCTAAGACTGTTCATCGAAATACGATCCGGTCTTTTTTAAAAACATTCTACGGATCGAGATCTACAACACGGAGTACGAATTTCTTGGTTAAACTCGCTTTTTCGATTTAGAAAAAGACTTCGAATTTTTGAATATTTCGCGATCTTGCAAAGAGTCTATCTTATCAAAGGATCATCCATTTTCGATGGTTGACCCCTCAAAAGATTCGTCTCGTCGTTCTGCACAACTCTCCGAAGTCGTTTTTGGTTTTTCGATTCAAAAACTTGCATTTTTGCCCCAAAAAGTGTCATTTTTGAGCACTTTCTGAAGGTTTTGGCCAAAAACGATTAAAGTTTTTTGCGAGAATCCGGAAAAAAGGGTCGGAGAGTTGTTCCTACGGCCCAGACGAATCGTTTAAGTGGTCAACCATCAAAAATGGATGATCCTTTGATAAAGTAGACCCTTTGCAAGATCCAAAAAAGTGCACTTGATAGAAAAAATTAGTAACCTTAACTTAAACTAGTAGTGTGGTGTAGTGGTAACTTGGCAGACTTTTCATCTGAGGTTCTAGGTTCGAGTCCCGCTCGGGACGATATTTTTTTGCATTTTATTTTTCAATTTTTTTAAAATTTTTTGAATCATTTTATACCGTCACCGTGATGTTGTTTGCAAAAATATATGAAATCGAGTGGTACCATCGACGAAACATTATGAAATCGTTTGAAAATGGTTATTCGCGGCTAGAGAACGCGTTTTAAACCGAATTCATTGAGTTCCCCACTTTTGACACAAATTTGTGCGCCGTGAAAAGTCCAATCATTTTAAAAATGCGTTTTTCTTAATCTGGAACGAATTTGGGCTAGAAGTTTTTGAGCTTTTTGAAAATCTTTTTTTTGAATTTTTTTGGAGCTTTTTGAAAATTTTTTAACTGACTTTTTTGAAAAGTTTTTTATATACGATCTCGACTATAATTAAATAAAATTAAAATTTTGAATTTTGTAATATTAGACTTTTCTTGTCAATGTTCAAATTTTATTGAATCATACAAAGTTGCATGATTCAATCTTTTTTGTTCATCGAACCGATCTATCGAACATTATAAAATTCAAAATTACTTTCAGCGGTGAGCATTGTCCACGATTTTATCGCAAGAAGAAGAAATTCTTTGAATTGTAGTGTTTAGTTAGTTTGTTTTGTGGTGTGGACGAGCCAAAGGCTCGTATAGTAAACAGCGTGCGATTTTTTATAAGTTGACACACACAACATACTATTTAATGATAAGATCAAGTACTTACTTATTGGGTTAATACAAAAATTCCAGTTATTTTATTTTTCATTGATTAAAAAAAGAATTTATTGATCGTTTCTAGTGGTTTTCGAATTAAATTTTTAATAATGTTCAAATCTTTACTCACGGAAATAATATTCAACAATCGGCAATACAAATTTTATGATCTAACTAAGCTCGGTGATTCTTGTTATGGCAAGTTTTTAAATTTTTTACGTTTTTTGCATAAAGACTTGCTCCAAATCGATAAAAACCATATCGATTGAATTTTGATATTCAGGGGTTTATCGACATCACACGTGTACAACCCCCCCCCCCGAACTTGGAAAGGGTCGCCCGCAACCCGCAGACCAAATGAGTTTCGCCCGCAAATTTTGTGGGCGAGAGTCATTTCTCCAGCAGCCCGCGGCTGCGGACGAGTCACAAAAATTTCCTATTTTTTCAACAAAAATCGTAATTTTTTAAAGCATTTTTAGCTTAAACAAGTATTTTTCAAAAAATTTTTCGCGCCTATCGGTGCGATAAACATAAGGGAGGACCACACGTATACAAATCCCCCCGAATTTCGGGGGGGGGGGGTCGCTCGCAATCTGTAGGTCAAAAAAATTGCGTTCGAGATTCATTTCGCCCGCAGGCTGCGGACGATCCGTAAACAAAAAAACTTCGTCCCATCGATAAAACATAAGGGGGACCAAGGTGATTTTTAAAAAATTTTTGAAAAAATCGAAAAAAATTGACTTGGTTCCCCCTTATATTTTTGCCGAAAATTTTCGAAAAAAACATAAGGGGGGATCAAAGTTATTTTTGAAAAAAATCTTAAAAAATCACCTTGGCCTCCCCTTATGTTTTTCCCAAAATTTTGGAAAAATTTCGAAAAAAACATAAGAGGGACCAAGGTGTTTTTGAAAATTTAAAAAAAAAATCGAATCATCTTGGCCCCCCTTATGTTTTTTCCTGCCCGCAGAAAGTCAAAATTTTCGGGAGTGTTTTTACACGTGTGATCGACATGGAGAACTCGAATCTGAAGGAATTTTTTGATTTTAACAATGAAAGTTACTCCTATGAGGGGTGCGCCCTAAAAGCGATAAACCCCTACTATTTTCGTTTTTCTAAATATATCAAAACCTTCATTTTTCAGACAAGCTCCCATATTCTATACGATACCTATTGGAGTCTGCTATTCGACATTGCGATGGATTCCACATTTTAGAAAAAGATGTCAAAAATTTATTAAATTGGGAAAGTAATCAATTTCAATCGATTGAAGTTCCTTTCAAACCGGCTAGAGTAATTCTTCAAGATTATACGTGAGATAAATTTTTGTTTAAAAAAATTTATACGATCGCCGGCTCCAGAAACAACTGATCGATCCGCTTGAGCCCGAGCCATGGCGATTTTTTGGGTAAAAATTGGAGGAAATTCGAAATTTTAAAAACGAGTCACGCCATTTGACCCAGCTCAATGAGACAAGTAAAATGAGATATATATTGTACAATAGGTTAACGATTCACACTGCCGAGTGGTTAGTGTGCCAGGATTTGCACTTATAGGTCTTTGGTTCGAATCCCGCGTCAAATTTAAAGTTGCCAAACTCCCATGAAAATTTTTGCTTATCTCTATTTTGGACTCTAAAACACTTTGGAATCATTTTTTAGCCATTAAATACTTGCTAGAGCTGTATAGTAATAGTGATTTTAACTTTTATAAAACCTACTTAACCTTACTATACAGCCCCAGAGGTATTTACTGACCAAAAAATGATTAAATTGTTTTATAGGCCAAAATAGAGATATGCAAAAATTTTCATTGGATTTGGACAACCTTAAATTTGACGCGGGATTCGAAACCGCGATCATTAAGTGCAATCCTGGTACACTAACTACTCGGCTATGTGATTCCTTACAAGGAAGGGGTCACAACTTCGTGTCTTAGATTTTGATGAAGCATAGCTCAAATTGAAGGTAATAATGAGTGCATAAACGCATGATAAAAATTTTGGAGCAAGTTCCCATATGGATTGTCACTTGGAGTGGTCAAAATTTCAACAAAAATTTTTTTCTATTTCTAAAAAAGACCCTACTACGGGATAATTTTATCTTTAGAGGCGCACCAGCGTTAGTGGACCTCGCTTCGATGAGAGATATTGTGAAAAAGCTCGGCGTTGATCCGAATAAAATAAATCCTATTTGTCCTGTAGATTTGGTTATCGATCATTCAATTCAGGTTGACAGTTATGGAAAGTGAGTTCAATTCAAACAAATTTTCCTAACAATTTCAGTCTTGACGCACTAGCGAAAAACCAAGAAATCGAATTCATACTAAACAAAGAACGGTTCAAATTCATGAAATGGGGTGCTCAAGCGTTCCAAAACCTCCGAATCATCCCACCCGGTTCTGGAATAGTTCATCAAGTCAACTTGGAGTATCTGGCACGAATCGTCTATTCCGATGAAAATGGTCTCCTCTATCCAGATTCTGTTGTTGGCACCGACTCTCATACGACTATGATCAATGGTTGCGGTGTGCTTGGCTGGGGAGTTGGTGGGATCGAGGCAGAAGCAGTTATGTTGGGTCAACCAGTTTCTATAGTTATCCCAGAAGTGATCGGTTATAAGTTGATAAATCGCTTGCCAGATATTGCCACTGTTACAGATTTGGTGTTAACTATAACTAAGGTATGGTAAAAAATTTTTAAAAATATAATGACTTGGGTATGGTAGACTTAGGTTTAGGCTTAGGCTTAAGCTTGGGCATAGACTTAGGCTTAATCTTAGGCTTATGCTTAAAAGAATGTTATTTGGTTTTAAATTGAAAAAATTGCTAACTGTTTTTCGAAAAAAAATTGAAAAAATTAGAAAAAAATTGAAAAAATTGAAAAAAATTGAAAAAAATGAAAAAATTGAAGAAATTCGAAAAATTGAAAATTAGAAAAAATTGAAAAAATTGGAAAAAATTGAAAAAAATGAAAAAATTGAAGAAATTCGAAAAATTGAAAATTAGAAAAAATTGAAAAAATTGGAAAAA
>JAQGCO010000036.1:0-18754 GCA_034700925.1 Acrobeloides cf. buchneri Gr-Nem-00862
CACTAACGTAATCAATTTTTATGAGGAGGGCCGACCCCCTCCCCCAACATGATTACGTAATATCTGGATGACCCCTAATAACAAAAACAAATAAGAATGATTCAAAGTGGTTACCATTCGCTTCAATACATGCCTTCAGTCTCTTGAGAAAGTTGCCCACAATCTTAGCCAAGGTTTCAACAGTAATCTCATCCCACGTCTTGACTAATGCTCGCTTCAACGAGTCAACTGTCGTATGGAGTTTCGCACACGCTTTTTCTTCCAGAATACTCCACACCGTGTAATCGAGAGGGTTCAAATTCGGAGAACTGGGTGGCCATTCGTCTCTCGTGATTTATTTCTAGTCACCCTGTAAAAATGTTATCTGGAGATCGCTTTCATTGGTGATTAATGCACGTTTGACAATTCATTCGACAACTCCTTTTTCCGCTCTTGTTTGCTTGGCATTGAATTTTGAACTGTTCTATTTTTTCTTTAGTCAGCATTTTACCTTTTCTGTCAAGTTTAACAAAAAAACTTTCTAAAAACTGTTATCTAGAGATCACTTTAATTGGTGGTCTAATGCACATTCGACAATTCTTTCGACAACCCCCGCTCTTGTTTGTTCTGCATTGAATTTTGAACGCTCTGTCGTCACTGACTTCTTTTGATAAAGTTACCTGTTCATTTTTGAAAGGCTTAAATTCCTTTCCGGTCGAATAATCGAACCTTATTAGTTGGAAGATTTTCTCTCATCTTCGCCAAATTGCCACGATTGACAAAAAAAACAAAGGTGCGAAATCTATGGAATTTTCGGAGTTTCACTCTCTCTCTCTCGTCTTAGTTCTTGATAAAGGGATTAATGGGGTGCGAATTGTGGAGCGTCTATAATTACCTCGTTGAACAGGACCTGTCCTCAATTGACGAAATCGGCCCGTTTAGTAATCTCACGCTTAGCTGTGTTGTGCGTCAATTATACGCTTTCTTGCACTCGTATTTAAATATTACATAGTGATCAGTTGCCATATCGAGTGAGAGTTTGCGAGGCAGTTTAAAGTTCACCAAATTCCTTTTTCGTTCGAACATTTTTTTGGGGATTAGTTTAATCATTTTTTGGGGGGATTAATCTCTATTAGGTATCCCAATGGTAAAAATTCGATTTTTTTTGCTAATAAATCGAATTTGGGTCAAACAAATCGAATTTTTGCCAAATTTTTCGAAAAAAATTTTTTTTCATCACCTGGAATTGACCCCTCTAGGGGAAAAACATGCGGGGAATCCGTGGGATGTTCAGTGGGATAGCCCTAATCGATACTAGTAGCCTTTTTACTTACCGAGAAGAAGTTTACACGCTTCCATATAGGCAAAGTTTGTTTCATTTCATTAAAGAACACCAGTAGTGTAGGGGATGCGCTGCGGCCTCAGAGTCTTTTTGGCTGGGGTTCGAACCCCACTGATGTCCAAATTTTTTTGCCTTTTTTCAATTTCTTTCCAATTCTTTTTACTTCCCCGTTCCCTTTTTTGCGTATCATTTGAACTTTTTTGTTGCTAAACTATGATCTAGTGGAAATTTAATTTGTATAAATGGAAAAAACACAAGGTTTTCGCCATTCCTAAATTGCTACGTAACATATTCTCCCACAAAAAACAGGTTGGTTTTCGAGTTTCCTTGTGACGTAGAAACCCAGTTTTAATCATTCAACTCTGTCCAAATGATTTTCATTACAAATTTAATCGTACAAAATTGGATTGTATAGTTCCAAAATTTTCTGAATTTTTTGCATGAAAAAAATTTTTCGGACCCGAAAATTTTTTTCTAAAAATGATTCCCATAGGGGTAATTTTATGCGGGGAATCGATTGCGCGCATTTCCGGAACGTGAAAATGCTTCTGGCCCTGATTCAGGGGAAAACGGGGGTGTTTATTGAAGCGAAAATCGAAAAATTTAGATTTTTCGCGTAAAATAGACTCTCTAAGGGTAATTTTATGCGGAGAATCGATTGCACGCATTCCCGAAATGTGAAAATGCTTCCCTGGCCCTGATTCAGGGAAAATTGTGTTATTGAAATGAAAATTAACATTTTTCTTTTCAAAACCCCATGAGAGAAGAAAGAAAAAGAAAGACCCGCATGTTTTTACCCCTAGAGGGGGCATAGGCCTGTGTATTGAAGCAAAAAGTCGCAAAAATGCGATTTTTTTGCGACTTTTCGCCTCAATACACAAGCCTTTCCTGAATCAGGGAAGCATTTTTTCGCTTCGAAAATGTCAAATTCAGATTCCTCGCATGTTTTTACCCCTAGAGAGATCATTTCCAGAAAAATATTTTGAAATTTTTTTCACGTGGGTGATGGCCCCCCTATTGTGTTAGTAGCTTCGAAATCTTTTCATCGAATCTATTGTTCAAGAAAGCAAAAGATCAAGCACGCAAGCTCCCATTTTTGCTCAAACTTCTTGCATGTTTGACTCAAGTTGTTGAATAATAGCCGTGATAAGAAAGACCTTTTCATTGGCAGCCATAAAATTGCGTCTTCTTTCTTTCGCGCATTTATCCAGCAACTTTGCCATTGTGCACTCTCTCCCCACCCATATACAACAGTTCAATAAAGAGCACTACAAATTAAAAGAAGGAATTGACGTCAATGGCCAGAGGATTTTTGCCGATTGTCCGGCTTAGTTATGAAGAACTTTCTTATTCGTTTCTGGCTTTTTTCTTATTTACCAATAAGTCTCCTCTCTTCGGTCTTAAGTTTGTCTTTTCAATAAAATATGTCAGGATTAGCAGGCCACCTACATAATCGTTATATAAGCTCCACATTTTTTTCTTGATGTTTTACTGGAGCTAATAGATTCGCTGAAACGGATCAATTTATGCAGAAAACGATCTGAAATTTAGTTGTGCGCTTATATTCTATTCAAAGGCCACCTACACTTTTGATTTTTTTAACATTCAAAAAAAAATTTTCGAAAAAAAGTTGTTAAAAAAAATTCATGTTAAATTATAAGCAAAATTAAAAAACCGCTTTTTATCGTGAACTTGGTTCAGTGGTAATGCTCCAAGATTCGAGTCTAAGGGTCTCGGGTTCGAATCCCATCTGAGTCGATTTGATTTTGCCCGCGAAAAAAGTCTGGTATATTCCATGGTTAGATAACCTTTTCAAAAATTTAATATTCTAGTAAAAGTTATTAAGCTTTTTCTTCTTCAAGTCATTGACATTTATGCCGAAGTGTCATTCCCAATAGAAACATTTTATAGGCCTTTCGAATGGGGTTGAGCTTTTTGCTTGCACTCAATCTATTTTTGGAGCGTTCCCCACAAAGTTTTATATCTAATTGGTTCTAAATTTGAGTCGTTATTTGTTATTGTTCAAGCACAAATCGAAAATTTTCTCCAAAAATAACCCCAATTTTTGTTTTGAAATATTGTTGATAAAATTGATCGTTTTAATCCTTGTTGGCCTCGAAAATTAAGTAAAATTTGTGTTATTTTTGTATTCAAGTAGAATTGGAATTTACTTGAATACGATAGCAACACAGAAGAAGAAAAAGTAGAAATTTTGTGCCCAATAATCTTCAATCCGCCGTTAAGTAGATTGTTACTAGCAATTTTTCTACTTGAAAGATTTTTACTAACAATTTTTCTACTTTGTTCCAAAAAAAATATCTTTGAACAACTCTCTGGGTGATCAAATATGATTTCATAGTAAAAAAGCACGTCATTTTAAGGATTGTCATCTATTGACAAAATGAGTATTGTGCAAAAATCAGAAATTTTTTAAGCAAAAATTCCAATCTTTCACAATAGTTGTTCTGAAAGTACATTTAATGAGGAATATTATGCTGCAAAAATTTTTTTCAAAAAATTTAATTGAATTGTAAAAACGAAAATTTTGTCCTTCATAGTTCAGTGGTAATGTGCTTAACTTTGAATTTAAAAGGTCGAGAGTTCGATTCCCCGAAATAACTTTTTTGCCAAAATCAATTTTTTTTTCAAAAAATTTTTTGCAGCATAATATTCCTCATATACTTTCCGAAAAACTATTAATTTTTAACATCGGCACGGAAATGTTAAAAGAATTTTTAAATTTTTATAGTATGTTGTCATTTTGATTTTATGTTGGCGGAATTCTTGTAGTCTAATTTTCATGCTCTAAAATCTGTTGCATTCTTGGGATAGCATAAGCAAGCGGAAATACTCAAATTATGACAGAGAACGAGAATGCCCCCCCCCCCCACGATCTAGCCTGATTCAGAAGCGCACATTCTTTTTATGGAAGCATGAATAAGACCAAAAATGCTTATGAAAACTTCGATCGTTGTCATATATAGAAACTATGAAATGTCATAAATTGTTTGGAATTTTTTCAATTGTAAAAAAGATTTGCTCTTTCCCTCTGTCTATTGCATAATAATAGAAATGAATTTCCTCAAAACTCCAAGAAAAACTCACAAGAACCCAAGACCACGGCGCATTCTCAGGTGAAACTCTTTTCGAGGATTTATACTTCCGTCGTACGACGCGTCGAAAAAATAGACTCAAGCCATGTTTTTTCGGGTTATTTGCCCTCAGGACATGAAATGTATGCTTTGAGGCTATTTTTTGTCGTACGACGCGTCGAAAAAATAGCATCAAGGCATCTTTTTCGGGGCTATTTGCCCTCAGGACATGAAATTCATGCCTTAAGGCTATTTTCTGTCGTACGACGCGTATAAAAAATAGCCTCAAGGCATATTTTTCGGGGCTATTTGCCCTCAGGACATGAAATTCATGCCTGGAGGCTATTTTTTGTCGTACGACGCGTCGAAAAAATAGCATCAAGGCATCTTTTTTCGGGGCTATTTGCCCTCAGGACATGAAATTCATGCCTTGAGGCTATTTTTTGTCGTACGACGCGTCGAAAAATAACCTCAAGCCATGTTTTTTCGGGGCTATTTGCCTTCAGGACATGAAATATATGCTTTGAGGCTATTTTCTGTCGTACGACGCGTCGAAAAAATAGCATAAAGGCATATTTTTCGGGGCTATTTGCCCTCGGGACATGAAATTCATGCCTCAAGGCTATTTTCTGTCGTACGACGCATCGAAAAAATAGCCTCAAGGCATATTTTTCGGGGATATTTGCCCTCAAGACATGAAATTCATGCCTGGAGGCTATTTTTTGTCGTACGACGCGTCGAAAAAATAGCATCAAGGCATCTTTTTTCGGGGCTATTTGCCCTCAGGACATGAAATTCATGCCTTGAGGCTATTTTCTGTCGTACGACGCGTCGAAAAAATAGCCTCAAGTCATGTTTTTCGGGGCTATTTGCCCTCAGGACATGAAATTTATGCCTCAAGGCTATTTTTTGTCGTACGAATAAGTATAAATCTTGCCCTTCTTTTTCGTGCCCTTATTACTTTCTTTTGCGTGTTTTAAGAAAAAACCTTAAGCATTTATACTAAAGTTTTATTTTTTAGATATTTATCTAGAATTGCCCATGAAATAATGATGGTGGGAAAATCCCCGTCTATTGACAACGCCGGTAAATTACCTAACGGGACAATGACGACTACTACTGTGGTAGAGAGTGAACGTTTCCAATTGTCTAGACAAGACGCTTCAGTTAGTTCGCGGAAGAGTCCTTTGGATAGGTAAAAACAAATTTAAGATTTGCCCCGTTTTCTATCTTTGATTACTATTGGGGGAGGCAAAAGTTCGGGGACACCCTCTAATTTTAATGGCGGCGGGAATATTCCCGTTGCCTGATTATCAATAAAATCCGTTTATTGACACGAAAAAATTTAAATCAACTAGTCCATTTTTTTCAAAAACGACCAAAAAATTTTTCGCGTCAAAAATATTTTTTCAAGTAGGTAGCTCCCCTGTTTGAGTTAAATTTCTTTTTGAAAAATTTTTAAAAATCCCCTGACCCCCTACAAAAATTTTTTAAAAATTAACTCCGAGTAAATCTTGCGTTATGAATCATAATCAATGGGAATATTCCCGCAGCTGTTATTAACATTAAAGGGTGTCCCAGAACTTTTATCAGGTGCCTCCGAACTTTTGGACATTTGTTCCCCCGAATTTTTGCCCCTCCCCTGATAGTCATCATGGTCTTTAATTTTTTCAATGATAGTCTAAAACTAGTAAACTTGGCTCATAAAAGAGGTGAACGCAAAATGGTCGAACTTTCAATCTCACTTATGAGTCAAAATTTAAACAGAGATTATTGTCCCCCGTTGTGTCACGCTTGAGTTCGGTTCATACTCGCAGTGTTTATTTGATACTCATTTTGTCGCTGGAACTAGTCGTATTTTTTCTATTCAACAGTCTAAATTTACCTATCCAACACACATCAACTTCCCATGGATTCTGTTAAAGAAGAATCTTTTAGAACCGATGAACTATCAGAACTTGATTATGACGAGCTAGACGACGAATTTGAACCTCAAGACACAAACGGAGAGGAAAACGAATCTGTTGGTCCTCTACAAAGACCAATGATCTCCCTATATGGCCTGAAAAGTCCAACGACCACTTTAATGCCTTCACTCGGCGCACAAATGAATGGGTCACTCTCGCCGGCGGAGAAATCCCGATCGTTATCAAATTTGGACAGCACTGGTCCACTCTCGCCAGGTTGTCGGGCACCAAATTGTGTTTCGCCATCGACTTCCGGTGCTCCTAATCACCACAACTGGAAGTATGCTTCTATGAGAAGTTGTTCGCACTACCCAAATGGCTTGATGCTAAGGCCACAATTGACTTTGGACGAAAGCACTATGACCATAGCCAAGCCGCAATCGTTGAAGCTAGATCTTGGGCCAAAATCCGCTGAACTAAATGGCTATCACAACTTGAACGGAGTGGCACACCACGAAACTAGCGTAAGTGGAATCAATAGTTCAGACCCTTTTTTAAGTGTCATGTTTTAGAATCATAACGGTGAAGTTCGACTCCAACAGTCACTTTCTACTCCATGTCCTGGTGGGCCAATAAATATAAGTAGTACGAGAAAGGATAGTGAATATCGGCGTTTCAAAAGTGAAGGTGAGAATATATATGCAAAAATCGACTTTTCCGCAAAAATTCAAAAAAGTTTGTGTATTACAACGAAAACATGTAGACAAATTCAAAATTTCAAACACAATTTTCTCGAAAACTACAACGATTCAGAACGTGCCGTAAAAACAAAAAATGCTCCATTTTTCATGATCTTTCTGACAAGCATTTTTTTTTATCAATCTAGCAAATGGTGATATGCACTTTTTTAGGCTCAACTACTGGACCGTGCGCAATTTCGGCGCCTGAAATGGATATGGGCATTGATGACCTATCACCGATGGCCGATCACAGATCCTCACCACCTCACAGGCTGAACCTCTTCCAAGTGGTATGTACTTTTGGAGCTCTACTACACATTAAGGGGGGCCAACCACGAAAAGTTTTTGAACAATTTTTAGAAAATTTTTCTGGAAATGACACCTCTAAGGGTAAAAACATGCGGGGAATCTGAATTTGACATTTTCGAAGAGAAAAAACGCTTTCCTGATTCAGGGAAAGCCTTGTATTGAAGCGAAAAGTCGCAGAAATGCAATTTTTGCTTCAATACACAGGCCTCCCCTGAATCAGGGAAGCGTTTTTTCGCTTGGAAAATGTCAAATTCGAATTTTGAACGATGCAAAAAGATTTGGCTCAGAGCGGGATTGAACACGGGTCTTCAAACTCAAAGTCTGTGATGCTATCCACTAGACTATGCGCGCTTTTGGAACCTCTCCATGAAACATGTTTTTATCCTTAGAGATGTCATTTCCAGAAAAAAATTCTTTTAATTTTCATGTGGGTGGCCTAATGTGTAGTAGATCTATACATTTTTTATTAATGCAAGCTTCTACCTTTCAGGATTCTGTGACGAACGGTCCGTTAACGAAGTACTCTCATACAGAGCAAGTGATGATGATGCATATCTTGAAAACGAAGCTTCAAAAATACCAAGGCTTCATCGACAAAGCCTTTCAACTAATCCAACAAGGCGGTGATGAGCAAATCTTCGAGGTATATCCATCATTTCGAGAGAATTAGATAATTTCGAGAATTCGAGATAAACAGAAAGTCGCAAAAATGCGATTTTGCCTATATTTTTGCGACTTTTCGCTTCAATACACAGGTCTTCCCTGAATCAGGGAAGCGTTTTTGTGAATTTTGCGACTTTTCGCTTCAATACACAGGTCTTCCCTGAATCAGGGAAGCGTTTTTCACTTCAAAAATGTCAAAGTAATCAACATGTTTTCAGGGGTGTACCATTGTTACGAAAGTCATGACGAAAGCGTGGGTCTTCCCAAAAATTTCCCTGGATTTGGCTTATGCCTTATGCGACTACCTCAGAGATCA
Source organism: Acrobeloides cf. buchneri Gr-Nem-00862 (assembly GCA_034700925.1). Taxonomy (NCBI): domain Eukaryota; kingdom Metazoa; phylum Nematoda; class Chromadorea; order Rhabditida; family Cephalobidae; genus Acrobeloides; species Acrobeloides cf. buchneri Gr-Nem-00862. The sequence goes on from JAQGCO010000036.1 coordinate 8,349, forward strand.
ACTATACTTTGATACGCTTTTGAATTGGTTCATCAACCCAACTACTTGTGAATCCGGTACGAACAACATCTAGTTTTGTTTTATGCAAATTTCTCTCTTTTAGTGAGACTGTGCTGCGGAAGAGTATTAGAGGAATGCATGTCGTTGAACAACCGCGAATATTTGATCAACAAAGGCTACCTACGAAAAGTGGTCGCAACCGCCGAAAAGCTCAACAAAAATGCCGAACAACAACGAATGTCACTCTCCATCATGGAAACTCTATTTAAACATTCAGCGCCAACTACATACAAGTATTTTCGGAAAATTTGGGCATCTCATCAAAAATTTTTTTAGATTGATCGAGTTTGGTGTCCTTGATCACATCTTGCTAACGTGTAAACGCGCTACAGAGACCCCATCAACCCTCCGACATGCAGCCTTGGCACTTGCAAATCTTTCCCTCTACAGTTGTTCTGAGGCCAAAAAGAAAATTCTTCAGAAAAAGGTACAGAACATGGGAGCTATGGTAGATCAGGGGGTCCCCCAGGGTCAAATATGTCATTTTAAAAAAATTAAAAAAATTTTTTTTGATTTTTGACCCTGGGGTTCGATCTTTGACCCTTCTTGATCCATAATAGCTCCGAAACATGTGACAACAAAAGCCAACACAACTTTTTATAGCTCCCAGACTGGTTGTTCTTATTGGCTTCTCAAACAGACGACGTAACGCGCTATTATGCCTGTTTGGCAATCTGTGTGCTCGGAAGTTCAAAAGAAATGGAAGCCGCCGTCATCAAATCTGGGACTCTTGCTCTTGTCGAACCATTTTTGGCCGTGCACGAGCCGACCTCATTTGCTCGCAACGACTACAACTACAAGCATTCACAAGGCAGACACAAAGAATGGCTCCAACGGTATGTATTTCATCACAACAGAAATCCAAAATTGCACAACAGTTACAAAAAACTTCGTTTTTTTATTGCGTAGGTGACGTAGATCAACAAGATGGTGTTACAGGTGTGAGTCATACACACACAAACTCCGCGAATCGCGATCTCGTGTCAATTGCTTGTGTCCAAAATCACTCTGCAAACATTGCGCAAACCATACACACATGAGGGAAATCCGTCACAATTAAAACTTTTTCGAACTATTCGCTGAGGAAAAAGAAACACCAAGAACACTTTTATCAAAAGACTATGTTCGTCATGGTGACGCGAAAATCAAAAACTAATGGGGATGATTCATCTCGACTCATAAGGACCATGATAAAAATGACCAACTGGGGATCCCAGGCATGATACTCATTGGAAAATTTGCGCCACTTAAACATGCACATACATTCCGGAAGATGCACTGGCTGCACCTGTTTATTATCAGTGTGAGAGACGCCAGCTCAAAATGCAACAAATAAATAATTACTCGGCGACCAAACAAACTCGGCGAAATAAAGAATTACTCATTTCGAAATCATAATAAAAGCGCGATAAAGGTCATCTTGTAAAAAAGGAGGACTGTTTATTTCGAAAGAACTGGGCCAGTAGCAAAAAATAAGATTTGCTGTGCGGCTCTTTGGCGATTGTGACAAGAAATGATTCTCAGATCCCCAATGTATTATTCTGAGAGTCAATTTTCTAAATCATTCCAAATATTTCTCCAAATGCTAATAGTGATATTAGTGACTTTCTTGATCTACCAGCTTCAAAAACTCGCTCAGAGGTATTTTAGTTTTGAAAATTTTTATCCTTTTTTACTTATCTGCGTGAAAATGTTTTAGGGAAGGTGGTGGGTGTATTGAAACGAAAATGAACTAAAATTCGATTTTTTGCCGTAAAACCGGCTGTTTTAGGAGTTTTTCTAGGCGGGGAATCGATTGTGCGCATTCCCGAAGTGTGAAAATGCTTCCCTGATTCAGTGAAGGTGGTGGGTGTATTGAAGCGAAAATGGACTATACCCACTACTTTTCCTGAAACAGGGTCAGGGATGCGCTTTCAAGGTTTAAATCGATTCCTCGCCTAGAAAAACCCCTAAACAGCAGGTTTTACGGCGTAAAATCGAATTTTAGCCCATCTTCGTTTCAATACACCCACCACCTGCCCTGAATCATACTTTGGGAATGCGACACAGCTGCAACTTGAAACTCTCCTTTTTTGCCGAAACCAAGCTCAAAATGTTGATTCAGGGAAGGTGGTGGGTGTATTGAAGCGAAAATAGACTACACCCACTACTTTTCCTGAATCAGGGTCAGGAAAGCGCTTTCAAAGTTCAAATCGATTCCCCGCCTAGAAAAACCCCTAAACAGCAGGTTTTTTTTAATGAAAAATCGAATTTTAGTCCATTTTCGTTTCAATACACCCACCACCTTCCCTGAGCCAGGGGAGCGGTTTTATACTTCGGGGAATGCGCGGCATTAACCTTTATTCAATACTTTTCTGATAAAAAAGTATCGTTTTTTCAATTGTCTATCCGAATTAAAATCTTATACTATTTAAAATTTAAGATGGTGTTTAAAAATTCCATGTCTGGTAGTGTAGCTAAGAGGGTCTCTCCTTTTGTTAATTCCTGTTTCTTAGCATCTTTAACTGACGTGTGATAAGAATAGACGTCAAAATTTTGGCAACAGGACTTCGGTGCACACCTTACAAATCCAAATTTGACGCATTTTTTTGAACCTTGACCATATAACGGTTCAACAGGGCTTAGTTTCAGACAATAAATGATGTTCTAGTTTTTTACGTTAGTTCATTCTTCCTTTTATCATTTGCTGGCTTACGGCGTGATCAAAGCCATGATTTTTTCGTTTTTTTTTGTTTTAACGATTTGAAGGCGGAACACATCCCCTGACTACAATAGCGCTGATCTTGTCTATTGCATTTCTTGGGAAACTAATTTCTATATCCTGGGTATGGCCTATAATACAAAAAAACATGGCTTATTTTCGGACAAAAAGTGTTGTTTTCTAGTTTTTTTTACGTCAGCTAGTTTTATACGCACTGTTCATTTTCCCACGCAAGTGCAAATGTAAAGTCGTTTTTGATCTGTTAGCTTTCGACAACTTTCATGAAGTTTAATAAATCTTACAAAAAATGATTTTTTTTTTCAAATGTCAAGCCAAATTTTACAAACCATTATCAGGTTTTAAGAAAGGGTAAACCTTCTTATGTGAGGGGTTTATTGTTTAGTGTGGGTGGGTATTAGAGAGAGAGAGTTAGTTTTTAGGATTTTATACCTAGCGCTATATTTTACTTTTACTCCTTAATACGAGATACTCCTTCAAATTTCTGGTATATTCCGTTATATTAAGCTATTCTGAGCAACATTCAAAAAAAATTTTTGAAAAAATGTTTAAAAAATTCATTATAAGCAAAATTAAAAATCCGATTTTTATCGTGAACTTGGCTCAGTGGTAGTGCTCCAAGATTCGAGTCTACGGGTCTCGGGTTCGAATCCCACCTGAGTCAATTTGATTTTGCCATGGTTAGACAACTTTTTTTGAATTTTGATCAGAATAGCTGAAAATAACAGAATATACAGAAAATTTGAAGGTGTAATCCCGCGTTAAAAAAGCTTAATAGTGCGTGCAACAAAGTGTCTTATCAGTATTTAATAGTAAATATGTCTCATGTAACATTAAACAAGCGCAGTAAAAAGCAAACGGAAATTTGCCATAGCATGGCACAACAATATTTTTAAATGTACGGAATGTCGCATTTGATAAGACAAAACGTATTAATTAAACAAGTATAAAACTATAGCGCCTATTCATTTATCAATCTTTAGATTGTTACCAATGTTGCGGTCCAAGTGCAGAGAGGCGAAAAGCATGGCTGCTTTCCACTTTACCATGGAAGCTGCTATTAAGAAAGACCAACAAAAACTTGAAGTTCTACAAGAGATTGGTTGTATTGAAGCATTGAAGGAGGTTGCCTCGAGCCCAGATGAGTTGGCGGCCAAGTTTGCTAGCGATGCATTGACGATAATTGGTGAAGAAGTGCCTTATAAACTATCACAACAAGTGCCTTGCTGGAGTATTAGTGATGTACAATATTGGGTTGAAAAGGTAAGAGAATAAAATCTATTTCACGGAGAGGAAAAGTGCCGAACGCATAGCCTAGTGGATAGCATCACAGACTTCGAGTTTGAAGACCCGAGTTCAATCCCGTTCGGAACCAAATCTTTATCATTGTTCAAAATTGATGAAAATTTTTGCCTAGAGGTAATTTTTTTCATCAATTTTGAACAATGCAAAAAGATTTGGCTCCGAGCGGGATTGAACCCGGGTCTTCAAACTCGAAGTCTGTGATGCTATCCACTAAGCTATATAAACAATTTTTGCATCGAATGAAATTTGCATATTTAGATTGGATTCGGAAGTTTTGCTCAAGCCTTCAAAGACCATATGGTTGACGGAGATTTGCTTCTACTATTAACTGAAAAGGAATTAGAAGAAGACATCAGTATGAAATCAAACCTATTGAGGAAAAGGTTCATGCGAGAGCTCGAAAGCCTCAAGGTATACCCTCATCAGTCAGAATTTTTCATGATAAAACAATTTAGATTGCCGCTGATTACAGTAGTGTTGATGAAAGCCAACTGGATCAATTCCTGATGTCACTTAGCTCGGAGCTTTCCGTCTACACTTACAAAATGCTCGGAAATGGTCTGAACCGAAATTTGTTGCCTCATTTGACAAACGACATGATGAAGACGGTCTGTGGCATCGACAATCCTATCCATAGGCTGAAATTGCGACAAGCGCTTCAAGGTAATAGAAAACTATTTTGAATATTGACACGAAAACCCTGAAACGATACAAATAAAATGAACACATGGAACGATACGAGTGAAACGATTTCATTTCGGTGTCCGGAAACAGATTTGAACTTGCCTGAATATTGACACGAAAACCCTGAATTTGGTTTTGTTTCATTGTGCGAAACGATACGAATGAAACGAGTTCATTTTCAGACAGCATCCGGAAACGGATTTGAACTTGTCTGAATATTGACACGAAAACCCTGAATTTGGGTTTTTGTCCATTATGTCGTTTCATTTGTATCGTTTTATTCGATCGTTCCATCCTCTTCGTTCAATTACCCCCTTCCCCCGCTGTCGTCACTTCGTGACTCATATTTTGTTTTCTAGATAGCAAGCATATTGATGATATCGAAGTGGCTATTTTGAGCAAACAAATCGATGTCTTTATCAGTTATCGCCGAAGCACGGGCAACCAATTGGCTAGTTTAATCAAAGTGTTGTTACAACTCCGCGGTTACAAGGTAACACAATTTTTCTCATATCATTAGTATATTGTGCAAACTTGGATTCAAAATATTTGTATTGAGTCAATTGTTTTTTAGGTATTCATCGATGTTGATAAGCTGTATGCTGGGAAATTCGACTCACATTTGTTGAAAAACATTCAAGCTGCGAAACACTTCATCTTGGTACTCACACCACACAGTTTGGACAGACTATTGAATGATAACAACTGTGAGGATTGGATTCACAAAGAGCTCCACTGTGCCTTCGAACACCACAAGAATGTGATTCCGATTTTCGATCAGCAATTCGAGTTCCCGGTCGTCGAATCCGAGCTTCCCGATGATATTAGGCAGATTACAAAGTTCAATGGAGTTCGCTGGGTCCATGACTACCAAGAAGCTTGTATAGACAAAGTGGAAAGATTCATTAAAGGCGAGCTAAACAGGACGCCTAGTCTTGGACCATCACAGGTTTGTATAAAATTTTGAAAAAAAGGAAATTATGAAATGTGCTTTTAGCTAGCTGTACGACCGCCCACCACGACGACAACTAGAAAGCCAACATACAAACTTGGCTCTAGTGCGACTACTCAAGTGCGTGGCTCGGTGACCAATGTGGCCAAGCCTAAGCAGCAATTAGAGGCAGGGTCTATAACTTCAAGCTGTAAGTTTTAAAAGTTAACACAGTCTTTTCGTGGAGGAGCTCAAAATTAATTGGACGTAGGTGGGATTCGAACCCTGTACTATGTACAGGGTTCGAGTCCCACCTAGAAACGAAAAATAACTAACTCTTCTTTTTTTAGTTCGTTCTTCATCGATGGAAAAGCAGCGAAAGAAGCTCATCTCATCGTCCGTTAGCACAGTCTACAGCGAAAAATAGATCTTAAAAACAAATCACTTATTTTTTTTGTTGAAACGGGTTTTTTGTCTATGTATTTCAACGATTCGAATGGTGTCCCGATGAGAAAATTCTATTTATTTCAATTACGAAGTACATGATTCCATATAACACATATCATAGTAGAAACTATTGTTTCTTTTACGTATAAACACATATCACTTATTTTGTTTTCTTTTCAGAGACTAAAATAGACCTCCCCCAGGGCCAAATGGGCTTGGGTAGGATCCACCCCAAAAGGGCTAAGCTTATACCCGGGTATTCTAGGCCCCCAAATCCCCCTAATGAGCCTGGGCTGATGGGTCTTTTGGGGTATGATTTTAGTCTCTGCTTCTTTCACGATTATTTCTTGTCAACTTAAGCTTTATTCCATTATTGCAAGCTTTTCTCTGCCAATTATTATGTTGTTAAAATTCCCTTTCTAGTCTTTGATCTATCTCGTTGTTGTATTCGCTTAATCGGTTTTCCATTGGGCTTAAAACTGGGTCATTTTTCGTTTTTCATTCTAGCTCTGATCAATTCGTATTTCATAAAAATGCTTTTTTCTACTCTTTATTATTAGTACGGTGCTAATCACCTGGGGAGATAACTTGCCTGACTTTTCTTCTATCTGTAAATAAATAGCTCAAATTTTTTTCTTTTTTATTACAAATATGTATATTCTATATATATGTTATATTTTTTGTTGTTTATGTATTTTTCATTTAAAAAGTATATACAGTTATATAAATGGAATTTATTCAATAAAAATTGATAAAACTAGAGACTTGCGCATTAGACGAATCGTAATGGAAAGCCTATATCACGAAACTTTGTCACCTTTTTTTTAAATGCTAGAACAAGTTTCTGGCCGATTTTATAGCGTTTTTGGGGGGGGGGGTGTTCCCATTTTTGGCCAACTTTCGACAGCTATGATTATAAGAGATTAATTTTTTCTACGTTATAATGTTCCAATTAGGATTTTTCATACAAAAATGCAGAGCCACGGTAGCACAAGTGGATCGAGAAATGTTGCCGGTTTGTAGGTTCAACCTCAAAAATCTCTAACTTCTCACTGATAAATCGAAAATCCGGGTGAATTTTGGGTGCTGTCACCTATTTTTCGCCCCCTGGTTCCACGTCAATTTTTACCCCTAGGGGGTGTGTTTCGGTAAAAATTTCGGCGCTTTTTTCGGCCTGGGGGTCACGTTAAGTGGCCCCCTCCCAAGTTCAGTAGCTCCAAAATTTTTATTCCCATTTGTATGAAAATTCGAGAATTTTCATATTTTTCCGTCGAATTTCTTCTTTAAAAAACAATAAAAAATTTTAAATATAATATTTATTCAATTGTTGAACAAATCGACCATTTTTATAAAAAAAATTTGGTGTAAAAAACCGAAAAAAGTCGAAACCAAAATCGTTCGAGAAAAACCGAAACCGATCTATTTTCTATCGGTTGCCTAACTCTACTACCCACCTTGCTCATGTATGAAATTTTCAGCTAACGACTAGTCGACTATAAAAGTTTTGTTATTGAAAAGATTTTTTGAACTTTGTCTAATTGTATGAAGTGTATGCAGTATATAAAAATTTGAAAAAGATCAAATTTTTAACTTTGTGGATATATACAGTGTGGACCATACATGACCAAGTGGTGGTAATTTTTTTCGAAAAAAGGCACAGCCCTATTTTTCACAAAAAAGCACAACCCTATTTTTCACTAAAAAAGCACAAACAATACAAGGGTTGTGCCTGGAGCATAGCGCCGGGCATAACCCATTATTATCTTCGCACAACCTCGGCGCTTCGCGCCGAGGCACAACCCTCCTTTTTCGGGCGGCACAACCGTACAACCCTGTGGTAATTTATTACCACCTTTGGTCATGTATGGTGTGGACCAAAAAGTGGATTTTTGGGACCCGGAAATTTATTTTTCTGATGAAACTTTGTGTTTCTATGGATAAGTTTATGCGAGGAATCGATTGCGCGCATTCCAGAATCCTGAAAATGCTTCCCTGGACCTGATTCAGGGAAAAAATTGGGTTTTTGAAAATGCGAAAAATGACAATTACTCTGAATCAGGGTTAGGGGAGCATTTTCAGCATTCGGGAATGAGTGCAATCGATTCCATGCATAAAACTACCCATAGATGGTTATTTTTAAAAAAACAAATTTCCGAGTCCCAAAAATCCACTTTTTTTACCCACCCTGATAAGTTTACGAAATTGCAAAAAAAGACTAGAGAACAAAACTTCATTCCAAGTGGATTGGATCTTTTAGTTGACCAGTCCAGTGGGGAAAAAAGTTGGTTTGTTTGATATTCGGAAAGTTCGTGAAAAATGGAGCATTTTTTGTTTTTACAGTAAATTCTGAATCGTTGTAGTTTTCGAGAAAATTGCGTTTGAAATGTGTACAAGCTCTTCGTTGTAATACACAAACTTTTTAAAATTTTTGGGAAAGAAGGCAATTTGTAAAAGTACGACTGCGCCGAACGGGGCACCACACGGGGCGCCGAACACCCCAAACGGGTCCCAATTAGGCCTAGGCCTAAGCCTAAGGCCTAGGCTTAGGCCTAAGCCTAGATTCAGGCCTAGGCTTAGGCCTAGGCCTTAGGTTTAGGCTTTAGACTTAGGTCTTAGGCTTAGGCCTAATTGGGACCCGTTTGAGGTGTTCGGTGCCCCGTTCGGCGTGTTCGGCGCAGTCGTACTTTTACAAATTGCCGGAAAGAATCGATTTTTGCATCGATTTTTTAAATTTTCATAAAATGAATATTGTAGCCATTTTTTATAGCTAAATAAGATGAATAAAATGACACGAAAATTATCCAATTTGAAAATTGTTTTGGGTTATTGAAACGAAAATTCTGATTCAAGTTTTCGTTTTAATAACCCAAAACAATTTTCAAATTGGATAATTTTTGTGCTATTTTGTTCGCCTCATTTAGCTATAAAAACTACTACGATGTTCATTTTATGAAAATTGAAAATCGATGCAAAAATCGATTTTTCCACAAAAAATTCAAAAAAGTTTGTGTATCACAACGAAAACATGTATACAAATTGAAATTTTCAAACGCAATTATCTCGAAAACTACAACGATTCAGAACATGCCGTAAAAACAAAAAATGCTCTATTTGTAATGAACTTTCCGAAAAACCTTTATGAACCCAGCACGCTCCCACTTAGCACTTTATACTCAATTTTTTCTATATTTTATTTTGTGAAAACCTTTTTTTAGTAGAATAGTTGATAGAAGTTGTTTCTTCATTTCTCGAGCATGGAGTATGGAGAAGATTTGATTATGAGTAAGATTTTGTGAAATATAAAGCCGTCAATTGGAAACTAGTATAGTTGAAGCGTTGATTTTTCCGCCAATATGCATCCCCGGGTGCCGTTCAGAATCAATCTCGGAGAAACCGAAAGCGCTCGATTCCCGGTTCTTTTATTCTAATGTAAATTGTTCCAAACGGATCGGTAAAAACGTAGACAAAAAAGTAGTACTTACCACACGTGTGGAACAATTTACATTAGAATAAAAGAACCGGGAATCGAGCGCTTTCGGTTTCTCTGAGATTGACTCTAGAGGGAGGCCGTTTATCGAATTTTCGAGGGGGGCCCGTTTATCGAATTTTCGAGGGGGGCCCGCTTATCGAATTTTTCAGGGGGCCGCTTATCCGATGTTTTGTTAAAAACTACAGTAAACGCTCGATACGCGGCCATCCCTTTAAGCGGGCCTCACCCTCAAAAATTCGATAAGTGGGCCACCATAGAGGGGGGCGATTAAAGGGATGCCCGATTATCGAGCGTTTACTGTACTTACCATTAGCATTTTCTCGTAGTTACTGTATAGTTTTTAACAAAACATCGGATAAGCGAGCCCCCTCGAAAATTCGATAAACGGGTCCCCCCTCTACGGTGGCCCGCTTATCGAACGTTTACTGTATATAGTGACACCCCCTCCAATTCGATATAGTGACCCCTCCCTTGGGGTGTCACTATATCGATAAATTTTATTTCTGTAACTTTTTTGTTTTATTTTTGTAACTTTTTTGATTTATTTTCGTAACTTTTTTTAGCATTTTATTTTTGTAACTTTTTTGATTTATTTTCGTAACTTTTTTTAGCATTTTATTTTTGTAACTTTTTTGTTTTATTTTCGTAACTTTTTTTAGCATTTTATTTTTGTAACTTTTTTGTTTTATTTCTGTAACTTTTTTGTTTTATTTTTGTAACTTTTTTTAAATGCAGGAAAATAAAAAATTAAGTGAAAATTATATATTAAA
>JAQGCO010000037.1:0-18739 GCA_034700925.1 Acrobeloides cf. buchneri Gr-Nem-00862
CTTAAAAAGTTATAACCATCCGTAATGGAAGGCCGCCTCGAAAAAACCCCGTAACGGTAACGAAAGGCCTAGTGCCTTTGGTTCCCCCTCCCTTCCCATAGCTACGCCACTGATACGCATTGACGTTTTTAATTTAATTTAAATAAAAAATTGTCCTAGTGCAAAGAAGACGAACAAAAAAGTAACTTTCTTAAAAAGATTTCATAAAATCTTTAAAATAACACGATTACTTTTTGTTTTGTAGTTTTCATTCTATCGAATGGTGGACTCCGGATACTGCGCTTTTACGTCCAAACATGAAATTTTTTTAAATGAAAAAAGTTATAAGTTCTAAAAAAGATTTATTACTTCTATCGAAATTAGAAGTTCATTTTTAGAAAGTTCAGATTTTTAAGTTCAGCGTTTTTTAAAAAGATATTTCTGCGAAAAGTTTGTTTAAACCAAAAAATCGCAGGAAAACTACTCGCTTGTTAAAAAAATAAGGCGCTGATGCATCGAGTACTGGCCAGGAGGCGAAAAGGTGCCATCACCCATAACCACCCATCGGTAGCATCACCCAAGTCACCCACTGGGTGGCATAACCCAAATCACCCATGGGTGAATCACTCACAATCACCCACTGGGTGGTATCACCCAGGCATCGAATCAGCAAAAGGTCTTTTCATGGATAAAAATATTTCTAACTGTCATAACTTCTTTTCTAGCAATCCTATTGATCCAGGCCAGGGGCGTAGATAGGTTTTGATTTGACGGGGGGGGGGGGTTTACTCTAAAATTTTTCAAAAATTTATCATGGTTCCCCCTCCCTTATGTTTTTTTCTCGAAATTCTTCTTTCCTATTGCCATTTTTTGGGTGAAACAAAAAATCTGACAATTTAACAAACGTTTAACAATTTTTTTATTATTGATCTTTTTATCTAGTTCTTTTACTCAAAAGCGTAAATTTTTTCGGAAAAATTTCGAAAAATCGTTATTTTCAATACTTTGCTTTGTGCCATTTTCAAGCAATTGTTTTTATCTCATTTTTATACTCTCTAAAACTTAGGTGATTATAAATAGAACTCCAACGACTAGTAAAATGTGGGCAGAAGATTGGCATCCTTGGGCAGATCATGATCCTCGTTATGGACCAGCAGGTAGATATCGTCCATTTGCTCGTGCCCCACCTCCATATGCACGTCGAGTTCATCCAGTAATTCCGCCACCACCGCCTCAACGATTTTTTCCACCCGGACCTCCTCGTTTTTACCCACCGATGATACTGCCGCCACGCTTACCAGAGCTTACTACACCGCATGCGGGTGGTGATATGCGTGAACAGCCAAGAGACAGTAGTCGAGAAATTCCTACGGTGCAGCTTTGGAGCGATTTTGATGAGCCGGTAAAGCCGCAGGTTATAAAATTTGGGGTTGATACTAGTGCAATTAGATGTGTTGTTTCTTGGAAACTGCCTGATTTACAAGGTACGTTACAGGATAAGCCAAAAAACCGTACTTTTGCGTTTTTTGGTGAAAAATTTAAAAATTTTTTCAAAAATTATCTATAAGGGGTATTTTCAGAAATCGTTTGCACAGATCGAAAACCCTTGAAAAAACTTCACCGTGAAGTATAAAATTATCGTCTTTTCAAGTGTTATATAAGATTATTGAGATTACTTTTTTTATAGTCTGGAATGCATTTTCAAGGTTTTTCGATACGCGCAATCGATTTCTCGCATGAAAAATGCCCCTTATAGGTTATTTTTGAAAAAAATTGCTCAAAAATCGAATTTTGCTCAACAAAATTTTTCAAAAAACACAAGGACAGTTTTTTGCTCACTCTGTATTGGCTTATTAAATTTTTGGGGGGTTTCAATTATTTTGGTTGTTTATCTTCAATTTAAAAAAATTTATCTTCAATTTTACACACTCCAAAAATTTCGTTAAGATTCTTACTGCTCAAGTCATTTCATTTTCTCAAAAATCTCAATTTTTTGTAAAACTTTACTGACTTTTTAGCTTATGCAAAAATCAAACAGCGAATCGAGATTTCTGACAATTTACGGGTCTTGGAAACGGAAGAACTTCTACCTCATATCAATTCTTATCGTATAAAAACCGTGCCGGGTAACCAATATACTGTTAGATTGACTATTTCCGATCATAATGACAAGGTGTTGGCTACTGGCTCGACTGAATTTAAAGCTAGTATGTTTGAATTGGTTGAATTTGACATGCTAATTTTTTCAATTTTTAGCCTTTTCTCACGAAGAAATTGAGAAGCTGCACGCACGTGCTGTGGATTTTACTGGAAATATTCTCTACCCTTTCCGCTACTTATACCGTTGCAAACCGAAATGCTATTGGGATGACATCCATTTTCGTACTCAAGGAGTTATGGAAGTCTATATCAAGGATAATAATGGACAAGCTGCGTCTCCAATTAATGGAGAGATACATGGTCAGTGTGTGTCGACAGTCAAAGTTTAAAAAAGCGCGAAAACGTTTTCCTGTTTCAGTATATGCATATGAGGAACTTGTTACAGAAAATTGAGATAACTTCTTTAGGCTTTCCTGCGTGGTCGTGTTTTGGCGGAAAATTTTCATCGTTTGCACGCATCGAAAAACCTTGAAAACGCATCCCAGACTAACAAGAAAAGTAATTTAATAATCTTTTATAATGCTTGAAAATACGACAATTTGATATTTCACGGTCTGGGAAACGTTTTCAAGGTTTTTCTATGCGTGCAATCGATTTCTTTTTTTTTCAATACCCCTTATAGGTGATTTTTGAAAAAAATTTTCACCAAAAAACGCAAAAGTACAGTTTTTTGGCTCATCTTGTAGTAGGATTTCAAAAATTCAATTTTTTCTATTTTATAGGCCTCTTCTTCTCAGCTAAATTAGCTCCAGATGGGACGCTACCCAACACATCTCCATTTGGTGACGTCCGAATGATTTTGCCGGCTATGTCTTTATTGGATCCGGCTAGAATAAATATGTATTTTGCCGATTTTTACTGTAACCGAGTGACTCATTATGTGACTATTGTGATTACCCAGAGAGGATCGAAAACGGACAGGTTAATATTTGTTTCGAAAAAATTGGTGAATTAGTCTGTCTAAACGAAAAACGAACGCCTATGCTCCAATCAGCGGCTTAACTTTCCCCTTTACGCGAGTGCATTTTTAAGGGAGGAGAATCCCCTTGGTCCCCAATGTATTTTTCCGCTTTTCTCCGAAAATCAAAAATAACCTTGATTCCCCTCTTATGTTGTTTTTCTAAAAAATTTTGTGTTAAAATTGAGGATTTTAGCAACAAAAAAATAGCGCCACAGCAAATTTTTTTTTGAAAACACTTGTTTTTAAGCTGAAAAGCTCAGAAAATTACGATTTTTGTCGCAAAAATGAGAAAGTTTGGTAAAAATCATGAAAGATCATTATGATCATTAAAAAATTTTAGGCAAAAATAAAGGGGGATCCTTACTTGTTTTTTGGCTGTTATCCTGTGACGGGTGGTGCACTTCCTCGAGTGCCCCCAACATAATTACACTACTGGCTTCAATTCTTGTGGATACATACACCGATTTGTATTTGCCATTTTTTATTGTATGATTTCAGATTTTGTAAGGAAAAACTCCGACCGCTGAACCACGAGACGAACCACTTCTTGCGAGTGATCCACGACCCGAAAACACAGTACCTCGAATTTTTTGTAAATCGCAATGTGTGGGTGGAAATTTATTACACTGAGAACATTCCATTGCACTGGGGAGCTTTTGATACGATTATGCCGGTTGGTGCTGGAACGTCGAAAATTGGAGGCATGTTGAAAATTTTTATAGCCGAAATTTTTGCTTCCATAAATTTCTCAGTCCAAGTTTGATCAATCAAAAAATTGTTTTTTTTTACATTGTGTTAACTTTTTTATTTTTCAGGCCTCCCACACAACAAGGCTTGTACATCGTGCAATTTATACCTGACTGGTAAATCTGCTGAAGAAGTGAAACCAGCTTCCAAAGTCTGTGATAATGAACCCCCTCTAAACGGAAATTCTACTTTGGATCTGCTAATGGAGCTGGAATCGAGGCGAACTGGACATGCTCCATCTGGAGAATTGTTGGAAGTTTTAGAGACTCTAGTTTCTGCCGTAGATCAGACTGTTTATAGTATTGAAGATGAGGAATTATTGGCGCATCGGTTGTTGATAGAAAATCAAGTGGTATAACTGAAAAAAAGTCGATTTTTAGGTCAAAAATTGATTCGATGTGCAAATTTTTATAGTCAATTTATTTTTGGACTCAAAATTTGATCAAAAATCGATTTTTGTACCTAAACCAGTCGAATTTTGAGCTAAAAAATAAACAAAGAATCTATTTCTGAACTCAAAAATTGGTCAAACTTTATTTTGCCTTAAGTCTATTTTTATAGCTACCTCTGAATGTGGACGAAGCAAAGAAGAAACTCGATGAATTGGACACTTATGAAGACACGAAGAATTTGATCTCAAAAATCCGCCAGGTGATGGAAAATTTGCATGAAAAATTCGAATCGGTTCGTGAAAAAATTCAACTCGAGCAAACACGTGCAGAGGAAATGTGTCGTGCTCAAGTGCAGCCTAAAGACGAAGGTCGAATGATGACCGGCCCTGATCTCAACTCTAATAATAACTTGGTATCTGTTTGAAAACCCCTATAATTTGGGCATATGTCATATTTTTTTCTATTAGGATTTTTGTTTTGTGTTATTATTCTGGTCTTTTTTTCTATGTTATATTGTTCATTGATATAATGAGTTGTATGGTTGTATAAAATATGCAAATTTTGATGACAAAAGTGTAAATTAGGCATTGTTTGTGGGTTAAAAAAGAATTACGTAAATTCGAATTTTCTTTCATGAAAGACATGTATTCTAGTTTGTGTGCTTCTTCACATGTGTTTCGATTTACCCAAATTCTGAAGCTGGACTTTGATTTCTGGCCAGGTTGTGCTCGGATAAACGGGGCCAAAAATGAATGTTTTATCGGGAGCAATAAATTCGGCTGCTTTTGAGTTCTATAAGGGGTTTTTTCACGGTCGACAAACACGATTTGAGCAGCTTCGAGCTCAACCTGACCGAGTTCTTCTGATGATCTAAGTTTTTCACCAGCTTCAGAATTTAGGCATACCGAAACACATTTGATAAAAATTCGAATTTTCGATCCTGAAAAATATTTACTCTAATTGTGCTTAAATCAAAATGAAAATCCAAAAATTTGCATAATTGCCAAACGCCTTGATTATTTTATTGTACTTAATATTTTAGAATGTCTCGGGTTCCCCTCATTATTTGTTAATTAAGCTCGAAAAATGTGATTTTGGGGTTATAAGATTACGAACATTATTTCTATGCGAATTTTTGTAAATATAAAAATGTCGATAAAAGGTATATAAAACAGGAAATTGTTCTGAAACGATATGTTACTTCATATCGAGAGACATATTTTTTTACAGATATGCAAATTTTGGGCTCTTGAAGGCGATTTTTGAAAAAGTAGAGTTCAAAA
Organism: Acrobeloides cf. buchneri Gr-Nem-00862; assembly: GCA_034700925.1. Lineage (NCBI taxonomy): Eukaryota > Metazoa > Nematoda > Chromadorea > Rhabditida > Cephalobidae > Acrobeloides > Acrobeloides cf. buchneri Gr-Nem-00862. The sequence continues at coordinate 5,523 of JAQGCO010000037.1, forward strand.
ATTGTCTTATGTGTCATCCTTTTTTCTTTCTCATTGAAGTCTTGTTGGCATATATTTGATTTTGGTGGTTTTATAAGTGAGTTGGGCTCTATCTAGCTATCCAAATATGTGCCACCCTTGGATTTTGCTTTAATTTGTGGTATTTTTTTTCGTTGGAGTTGTGATTTAATATGGAAGATGTCCCCAAAAAATGATAAGAACTAGTCATGAATAAGTGATAAAAGTGACAATCATTGTCACCCGCCAGAAATATATGCGAAATTTAACGCTAGTATTTTGTCCATGGCGACAAATTTGTTACTTCGAGACAGTGACTTAGGTACAGGGGGCCCGGCCCCCCATAACGGAAAAAATGAAAAAAAATCCTAATGTCCTCCTTATGTTTTTTCTAAAATTTTTATAAAAATCTTAATGTTCTCCCATTACGATTTTTACAAAAAATTTCTCATTTTTTCAACAAAAATGTCCAAAATTTGTTATTTTTCACCAAAAATCGTAATTTTTAGAGCATTTTCAGCTTAAAATTAAGCGTTTCTCAAAAAAATTTTCGCTGGTTAAAAAATCGAAATTTTGGCCTTTTTGTGAAAAAAAAGGAGAAATTTTTTGTTACAATCTAAGGATTGTAACAAAATAATTTCTATTTAAAAACAGCATCATAGAGAAAAAGATTGAAAATGATTTTTTTTTTTAGGCTGAAAAAGCTCAGAAAAATTACAATTTTACTGAAAAAATAGACAATTTTAAACATTTTTGTGAAAAATTGTAATGGGGAGACCCTTATATTTTTAGAGCTTCGGTCCGTAAAATGTTTGCGAAATCAATTTTTGAATTGTTCGAAATTTTGGCATCGAAATCAAAAATTCGATCTCCAATGGCTCGAAATTTGAATTTCGACCCAGCACTACATACTACTCCTTTATGCTGAAATTTTTACAGATACCAAAATTTCAGAGGAACCAAGTTATACGAACAGACTATAAAATTATATCATTTCAAAATTCTCATAAAAAATTTGCTGACGATTCTTATTTCAGGACAAAAGATGGGCCACATCTCCGTCATGGTACGAAAAATCCAAATCCCCACCATGGCATGGCAAGAAAACAAAAGCATCGAAACACGAAAGCTCTAAAGAAGAAAACAAACGCAGATCTTCCCAGAAATTACCAGACGATGAATATCTAAGCGATGATGATAGTGAAAAAGGAGATTCGGACACAAATCGCCCCTCTACATCCTCACCCAATATTTTATTGCATGAAAAACCGACTAAGAGAACTTCCGAGGACCTGGATATGGGGACCAAAGATTTCGATCTCCGACGATCAAAACCTAATTCAACATGGCGAAAAGAAGCTCCACCAGCGAAAGTTAGCCGACACGAGAATGTTGCTCCCGATCGAAGAGGCGTCCAAATAACAGAGCTCCAACATCGATATGAAGCAGACTCATGGCGCAAGAGTAGAGAAAATGATCAACGATACGAAAAATCCATTGTGAAATACGAAAAGGCAATAGTGAGAAAAGAAGGCCGAGATTTCTGATATTGTTATGCAAATTTTAGGAAACTTTTTGTTGATCTCATGCTTATATACATTTTGTTTCATTTGTGTTTATAATTGTGCCATTTGTATACAGACGATTCTTGGTTAATTATTGTTTATCAGTCATGTCTTGTAATAATGTACAAGGGGCTTTTGATGCATTCTCCTTGTTAGATTCCAGATGTGATCCACTTTGTTCTTGAGAATTATTACCGATTTTTAATTCTTGTAAAATTTTTTGTTCATGTTGTTTCAATTGAGTCCAAATTCGCATTTTCTGTAACAGCAACATTTCGTTCGTACTTATTTACTTTGCCCCCCGTGGAGCCAAAAAATTAGTAAAAAACGAAAAAATGGATGAAAAATCGTCAAAAATTTTTTCTTTTTTAATATTCATATATTTTTTATAAAAATTTTTTCTTTTAAAAAAATTTGGTGGGCCCCACGGTTGGGGGGGGGGGCAAAGTAAATAAGGTGCTCATGTCACCTTATTTACTTTGCCCCCTTGAAGTAAATAAGTACCATTTCTTTCGCATAAAATTTTGCCGAAATATGAGAATTTTGCCTTAATTGCAAAAAATTTGTTTATTGAAACGATTGATCAAGAGTTACAATGCTGCTCGGTATATTCTCAAAAACCAGGTTGCCTCTTTTTTTGTTTTATCATTCTTGTTTTGACAATAAAGTTGTTGAATCTAGCGGGTTTTTTTTGCTTTATTCTTACTTGATGATTCGAACAAAATAAAGTATTTTTTGATTTATTTTGTGTGAAGAAGTTTTTTTACTTGAAAAGTATCTTTTTATAAAGTGGCTCGGATAGCCGGACAGAGCAGATTGCTGTAATAACCTCAAAGATAGGTTAAGTTATTTTTGTACCAGGGCATGGAAACTAGTCTTCTGATTTTTCGAAAAGAATTTTTTGGGTATCCCCATTCAAAAATTCACATGTTCAATTTTTTTAAAGTGTTTTCTAATTTTTGGGTGGGGCTTCTGTCCTATTTTCAACACAAAAATAAGTGAAACAGGTTTTTTTCTTTGCATAGTGTAACCCTAACCATAGAAAATCCTCGTTCAGTACTCAAAATCTCCATCCTTAAAGTTGTATAGTGTGATTTGCTTATGTGTGTGTTGTGCAACCAATTGAGCTCCCTTGACAAATGAATGGTCCAATTCTTCAATTCTCTTTTCGCATAGACACGTGTGTTAGTATAATTTGCAGGAACGCTCGTTCTCTAAAATCAAGTTCGCACTTCCTGCTCAGCTGATTTGGACTAGTTTAGCTAGATTTTTTAAATTTTAGTGATTTTTTAATCGCAAATACTTTGTTGCGCAAAAAAGTACAGGGTGTATAAAATTTTTTTCAAAAATGATATTTAGGGCTAATTTTATGCGAAGAATCGATTGCGCGCATCCCCAAAGCTTGAAAACGCTGTCTTAATCCTGAATCAGGGCATCGGAGTGTGTGTATTGAAGCGAAAATCGAAAATTTTTAGATTTTCTGCCTGAAAATGACTTTCTGGGGTAAATTTATGTGGGGAATCGATTGTGCGCGTTCCTGAAGTTTGAAAACGCTTCTCTGGTACTAAATAAAGAAAAATTGATGTATTTTAGCAAAAATTGGTCATCGCTTCAATACACACACCCGATTCACTGAATCAGGAAAGCGTTTTCACACTTTGGGAATGCGCGAAATCGATTTCCCGCATAAATTTACCCCTAGAAAGTCATTTTCAGGCAGAAAATCTAAAAATTTTCGCTTCAATACACATTCCGATTCCCTGATTCAGGATCAGGGAAGCGTTTTCAATGCTTACGCGCAATCGAGTCCTCGCATAAAATTAGCTTTAATAGTGTCATTTTTGAGAAAAAATTTCCGGTCGAAAAAACATGAAAAACCTGCCCAAATTCCGGTTTTTTATACACCCTGTGCTAACCTTGTTTAATATCTCATTTTTTAGTATGTTTTAAATGTCTTCTACTATAACCTCCGAGAAGATACAAACATTCCTAGATTGGGTCAACGATGAAGGTGTCATTTTCACGGGAATTGAACTAAGATATTGTGGGCCAAATGTTGGTTTTGGATTTTTTGCCACGAAACAAATGAGATGTTATGAAAATGTAATAAAGCTGCCAAAAAAACTTATGATCACAGCGGGACTCGTTGCCGACATGCCAGAATACATTCCATTGCTCAAAAGGTGAATTTGGATTAGGGATGCACACACACAAAAATATAAAAGTATTTTCAGTTTATTTTTTTCCTTGAAATGAAATATTTTTTGTGTGTGCAAAAAGTGACGATCCTTGTCACGGGGATAGAAATATGCGAATTTTGATCACGACAATATTTTGTTCATCGTAACAAAGGAGTCAATTTATCGCTACGAAGAAATTATTTTGGTGCTCAAAATTCGCGTATTTCTGGCACGGTGTGCCGTTGCGGAACTGAGATTGCATATCCATTATTTTCAGTTTATTTTTTTCAGGCCGCCTTGAAATGAAATAATTCTCGGCTGAAATGCAAGAGAGGTAAATTTCGGGGGTCAATACGCTGGATTTTTTTCGAAAAAAATTTATTCTGGGCACTTAGAAATTTTACGTTTTTCACTTCAGTTCCGCTTTTAGTCGCAAACGGCACACCGTGCTGCACAAGGTTTGTCACTTGTTGTACAGGGTGAGCCAAAAAAACCGTACTTTGTGTTTTTTGGTGAAAATTTTTTCAAAAATCACCTATAAGGGGTATTTTCTTGCGAGAATAGGTGATTTTTGAAAAAATTTAGTCAAAAAACGCAGTACGATTTTTTTTTTTTGGCTTACCCTATAACTTGTGCATCCATAAGTCGAATATTTGAAAAATATCTGTGTATTGACACGAAAATTGATTTATAGCTGCCGATTAGAGCCGTTTGAAGTTCTTGTTTTATTTTTTTGCCACGAGGGAACAAAAAAGAAAGCTTCAAAATGGCGGCCTTACTTAGAAGTCTTGCCAAATTCTTTTGGCACGCCACTAGCAACCTGTCCAAATATGAGACCTGAGCAGTTGCCTGCCGTTTTTAGAGATCTGTTTTTGAAGCAACTCGATGAAGTTGAAGAGATTTATAAGAAAGTATGGCATTTTAAAGAGATGAGCCAGAGATTTTTCTGGGTTTTCCAAAGTTGAAAAAACCGGCAAAATGCGACTTTAGCCGGAATTTTCCGAGATTGGAAAAAAACTGAGATTTTTTTGGGTTTTCCACAGTTGGAAAAACCGAAAAAATCCAACTTTAGCCGGATTTTTCCAATTTTTGTCGACAAAATCTTGAAAACCCCAACTTTATCCGTCACATGCTTAATTTTGAAAACTCCTAAACAGCTCTTTTTTAGCTCTTATCCATTCTTCCTGACCTCAACTACGACCTCTACTTATGGGCTTGGCACATAGTCAACACCCGATGTATATATGTTGAAAACTCATGCCACCCTCTTGTTGATAGCTCAAAATCTGGTGATACAATAGCTGTGATCCCACTAGTTGATATGTTGAATCATAGTCCAAAAGCTCAAGTGGGAATGAAAATTCTTGAAAAAATCGAAATTTGCATATTTAGGTTTTGCCTTTGTTCGATAAACGGTCTCAATGTTATGTTGTAAGTGTTCAAATTTCTGCTGTGTTAGAAGGAGAGCAACTTTTCGTATGCTACGGTGCTCATGATAATGCCAGATTGTGGCTAGAATACGGGTTTAGGCTGGCAGAAGAAAATATTCATAACCGTGTGTCGATACCTCTAGGTATACATGGGCTCGTAAAAATTCAATTTTTTCAATAATTAAATTTTTTTTTCAAAAAATTTCAAAATTCAATTGATGCTCAAAGTTACAAAAAGTGACCAATTTTATAACTTACTACCAATATGCGAATTTTAAGCACGAACATAAATTGTTCATAGTGTCTCGGAGTGGCAAATTTGTCTCCTTTGTACAATGAACAAAATATTCACATGCTCAAAATTCGCATATTTATGGTCGGTGACAAACTTGGTCACTTTGTATAACTTTGAGCATCGCTAAATATACCTTGATTAAAAATTACTTTTCAAAAAACATTTAGAACTGTTTATCGCTCTAACCAAGAAATTCGGTCTTGAAGTCGATGATGAACATATTAGTGTGTTACGAGAAGCCGGATTACCCAAGTAGCCCATCTTTTCATGAATCAGGATAATTCTTTTCATTACAGGGTGTATTAAAAAACAAAAAAAGGAATTGGTCAATTTTTCATGTTTTTTCGACCCGAAATTTTTTTCAAAATGACCCTATTAGGTCTAATTTTATGCGAGAAATCGATTGCGCGCATTCCCGAAGCTTGAAAATGTTTTCCTGATTCAGGGAAATGGGTGTTTTGTATTAAAGCGAAAACCGAAAAATTTTGTGTTTCCTGCCTCAAAATCATCTTCATGGGGGATAATTTTATGCGGGAATCGATTGCGCGCATTCCCGAAGCTGAAAATGCTTCACTGATTCAGGAAAATTAGTACATGTTCAATTTTCGCTTCAATACACACTCTTATTTTCCTGAATCAGGGTCAAGAAAGCGTTTTCAAGCTTCGGGAATGCGCGCAATCGATTCCCGCATAAAATTAGCTCTAATAGGGTCATTTTTGAAAAAAAATTTCGGGTCGAAAAAACATGAAAAAATCGCCCTTTTCAGTTTTTTTAATACACTTTGTATTTTCAGCACCATCTATGCGAGTGATGAAGCCCCTAGTTATGGACTCAAAAAGAATTGCCAGATTTTGCGAATGAGTCACCACGAATTGTATATGTTTTGAAATTTTTTCTTGTCAATTCGAAAAACTAACTTCCCTTGATTTCAGGCTGAACTGGAGAGAGAAAATCTATTCGCATGAATCCGACGACGAAGAAAGTGAAGAGGTGATAGAAAGAGACAATATAGTCAACGATATCTTAAAACAGCTTATGGCAAGCCTACGTTCAAGAGCTGAAGGTGTTGATGAGAAACTAGTCTGGTTATGGGAAGAACAAATTGATCTCATACAAAAACTTGTTGATAATAAAAATGTTGAATGTTGATTATTTTTATGTAGAATTATCAGTGGCGTAGCCAGCCTCCAAGAATGGGAGGGAGCCTTTTCAAACAAATTTTTTTACCTTGGTCCCCCCTTATGTTTTTTTCGAAAATTGGGAAAAAACATAAGGGGGACCAAGGCAATTTATTCGAGTTTTTAAAAAAATTTTAAATTCATCTTAATTTCCGTTTTTTGCGCCGACGGGCGCGAAAAATTTTTTGTTGAAAAACATCTATTTTTAACCTGAAAACGCTTAAAAATTTTATTGAAATCTTTGAGTTAACGCAAAAACCAGTGCCACATGCGAAAATTTTTTTGAAAAATGCTTGAAAATGATCAATTTTTGGTTTAAAAAATGTCAAATTTGGGGATTTTTTGTTGAAAAATGAAAAAAATTAGACAATTTTGGTGAAAAACTTTAGTTAAAGAAAAAAAAAACCAGCGCTGCAAACGAAATTTTTTTGAGAAATGTTTGTTTTTAAGCTGAAAATGCTCAAAAAATTACAATTTTTGTAGAAAAAATGGAAAATTTTGGACCTTTTTGGCGAAAAAATAAGAAATTTTGGCCATTTTTTGTGAAAAATTATAATGGGGATCCATGATGATTTTTGAAAAAATTTGGACAAAATAAGGGGGCTAGAAAATTTTTTGCACATGTCTAAAATTCGAACGGCTTTGTTAGACTCGTTAAAAATATTTTCTTACTTGTCATATTCCACAACATTTTATATAGGTTCTTGACAACGAAGTCTAGCAAAATAATGCATAATTCTCTTTGTGCACATTCTATCCAAGCTCAAATTTACGGCGGCGTCTTATACTGTTATACAAATGTTACTATAAATTAAATAAAAGCCAAAAATTTAACCCTCAAGTCATTAAACCAAGCTTCACGGCTAACCGTGCAAAAAAAGTCCCGATCACGCAAAACACGATGACCGAATAGTTAGTACTCCAGGATTGCACTTTAACGGGGCAGGTTCGAATCCCGCTTGCGTCCATTTTTTTAAACTTTGCTTTTTTAGATTAAAAAAGCATTTTTTTTATTCGTCTCGCCGAATAAAATGAACCAAAATTATTTTGGGTTATTGAAACTAAAACCCTGACTCAATTGAACATTACATCGGCGTCTCATGCTGTAATTGAATCAGGGTTTTCGTTTCAATAACCCAAAACAATTTTCAAATTCAATAATTTTATTCGTCTCGGTGAGCTAAAAAATGCTGCCTTTCTTTTTTTAATCTAAAAAGGTAAAAAAGTTAAAAACAATTGGCAAGTGGGATTCGAACCTGTCCCGTTAAAGTACAATCCTGAGTCCTAACCATTCGACCACCATGTTTTGCACGGGCGGGACTTTTTGCAAAACGGTTCGCCATGAGCTTTATATAAACCAAGAATTAAAATTATAGATAATTTATTCATGCCGAACACGTAATCTTATGAAAGCTTATAAATCATAAAAACAATAAAATTAACGAAACAAGTTAAACAAAGAATGATATTTTATTTGTAAATTGAGTATTTTTCTTTTCAAGAGTTATTTCCCATTTGTTGTTCTTCCGGAAGATAGTGCAATATGTTCCCATTTGAAAAAACGTTGACAATGAGTTCTGGACTGTTTTTCCGGAAAAGAAAAATAGGGTCAAAATTTTGACTTTATTTAAAAAACTAGTTTGACCCTATGGGTTTTCTAAATCAAATTTTAAGCATGCTTAGAAAATTTGGGTTTTGATAGACAATTCACAACAAATCTGCTTTCTGTTTAAAAAAATCTTTCAAAAATAATCAAATTAAAGAGGGAGAGCCAATTGAGACGAGTTATAGCAAAAAATTTTTTCGACAAACGTAAAAAATACTGTTTTAGAGGAAAATCGAAATTTTTTTTGTTTTTTGGCCATTTTTAAGTGTTTTTTTGGCCTTTTTGCAGCAAAAAAGGCCAAAAAAACACCTAAAAATGGCCAAAAAACAAAAAAATTTTCGATTTTATCTCGAAAACAGTATTTTTTCATCGTTTCGAACATTTTTTACGTTTGTCGAAAAATTTTTTGCAATAACTCGCCTCAATCGGCCCTCCCCTTTAGTTAGCGTTGGTTAATTTAAAAGGTTAATAATTGATTTCAAAATTTTTTTATACTTATTTTCGACCAATTTGAGGGCGAGATATAGATGGTGGTAACGCTTAATGGACTTAAAAACGCTTTCGTAACATTGAGCATCAAAATGATCAAAATCGTTAATCAAAATTACGAATATCGACAAAAATTTACGATAAATTTGTAATGAATTGTCCATAATACCGAAATTTATATATCAAAAATTTGCAATACTATACTTATATTTTTAAAATTTCACAAAAGGTCGATAAAAATGACCAAAAAAGTTAAAGAAACAGTAAAAATACTCAAAACAGCCCTAGAACTCATTTCTGGATATTCTATAGGCAAATAAAGAGTTGGCATGAAGAATAGAACAGCCAGAATAGAATAAATAAAATATAGCGCAATAGCCAAAACACCATAATCACTAGTTAGAAGGCCCAATAAATAACACATAATAATATAGTGAGGCGCTAATTTTCGCTTCATTACAGACACAACCAGGCAGAGAGATCTTCATTGAAGAGTGACACGTGGATGTTTCGACGACTTCATATACTGGTCCAATTCGTTATCCAATTCTGTTGTAGTCATTTGAAGACGTGGGTTATCCGAGTTGTATTGACGTCGGCCGAATCCACCACGGCGATCGCGTCGGCCACTGAAACGGTCTCGTGGAACGAAGTGCTGCAGGCGTTTCAAATTTGTGCGCATTCGAGAAAATGGTGGTCCGGAAGGGCTGAAAAATAGAAAACGTTAGAAAAAAATCGATTTTGGACAGCATTTTTATCCAATAAATTTCTTGTGTCTTAATTTTGAGGTCAAAAATTCGTTATTAAACTAATTTTGAGTTAATTTTCATCCATTTTTGAGCTTTAAAAGCTTAAAATTTGAATTATAATATCAAATACTGACCGATAGCCGCCACGACGTATAAACGGCATTTGATTGTGCTTTCGCAAAATACTGATACGTTCTTCCAGTGGGATTGATACCGGCAATCGTTTTGGCAGTGGAATAAACTAAAAACAAAATGTTAGAGTAGTTTTTAAAAAATTCTGAGAAAAAATGGAAGGGTTTAACCAAACCAAGAAGTTGAAAAAAAGAAAATCGAAAATTTTTGTTGAAAAAAATCATCAAGTAAAAATTTTTTGTAGGAAATTCAAATGCAGGGCATTCCAAAAAACTACCATTTAGTCATTTTTTGGCGAAAAATTTTCAAAAAATTAAAAAAAAATCACCTATAAGGGGTATTTTCATGTGAGAAAGCGTGCAATCGATTTCTCGCATGAAAATACCTCTTATAGGTGATTTTTGAAAAAAATTTCACCAAAAAAACGCAAATTGCCTCCAGGCCCGATTTGGCGAAATCCTCGAGTAAATAAAATTTTCCTTTTTTTCACAAAAACGTCATTTTCTGAGCATCCTTTTGAGTCCCCTCATCCGAAGAGTACCATAATTTTTTTCTAGAAGCTACTTATACGACATTAACAAATTCGTACCTTCATCGGGCGAAAACGCCTGCGGTCAACAAAAATAAATCTGCGGCGTGGTGGGAATCGAGGTCGCAACGGTGGTTCTTCATCATTATATGAGTAACCACCAAAACTGCTACGCGGACGTCGATCTATCGACGAAGTGCCATTGTAAACCATATTGACAATTTGGCGCGGTCGTCTTGGCATATGAGCAGGAATATTCACAACTTCATCCTCCTCTTCTTCACTAACACCACTCAAGTATTCATCTCGTGGAGGAGGACGCTTGGAACGATGGCGATCAAAGAGCTCGTTGTCCATGTAATCATCGTGAAGAAAGTTCGCTTTGGGCTCCGGCGGTGGACGTGAAGATCGTCTAGAAGATGGCGAAGCTCGGCGTGAAGTTTTTCGCTCTGGAGATAGATCTTTGAACCTAAAAAACTTCAATATAATTTTGTCAAAGGACCAATGTAACTAAAACCTTTCAGCTAACTTCTTTTTTGAAGTACCTATAACCACAATTCTAGCTGGAACTGATGTTACGTCATTCATTTTTTAAATTAGCCTATAACATAGGGCTTTAGTTTCCTACAAAGTTTCAAAATTGAAAAAAAGCAATTTTTTCAACTTATAGATGATAAAAAATTTTCTAGTATTGCAGTATATAGAAGGGTCACGGTAAATCAAAAATAAGTATGTAAATCGTTTTAAAACGCTGACATTTCAAAAGAAGAACAAACAGTTTTGGTAAGAAATTTTTTCTACTTTATTGTGAATTAAAAATGAAAAAAACATAAAAAATAACATAAACATAAAAAAATGAAAAATGATGCATAAGGAAATCAGTTGCGTAATTTCAGCCGACGAATAGAGGGGTGCATATGCCTTTCAATTTTCGAAAAAATTTTCAGTCAGTGGATGGAGGGATGCACAGTGCCGTACGAGCTCCGATAACAAAAGAACACATAAATTATGAAACAGCAACATTACTCATCAAAAGATCAAAGTATTCTACACATCCGTAATTATCATAATAGACAACAATTCATTCGTAAATTGACTATTCTCTAGACGTTCTCGATGAATTGCAGCATCGATCCATTTCTTTTCCGATAAGGCCATCTCTTTTTTAATTAATAATGCGAAATGCCAGGATGCATTTTTCCCTTACCACTATGGATACCAGATTTTACGGCGCGATTCCATGCTTCGATATCTAGGTGATTGCTGATCAGATTGCGTGGCAGTTCTGTTTGTCGCTTTTATCGCATCACATGTGTTTATTTTTGAAAAAATCTGAAGCAGGCCGAAAACCGTCTTGAAATGATACTATATGTGATTATTTCGATGTAAGAAACTCGAATCTGCTATTATCTTGCGCGGCCCATTCGAAAAACCTCTTTTCCGATCACACCTATTAAATAAGTACATGGAGCTATTGTGGATCAGGGGGGGGGGGTCACCCCAGGGTCAAAAATCGAAAAAAATATTTTTTCCTAAAATTGTTTAAAAATGACATATTTAGGGGTAATTTTATGCGAAAAATCGATTGCGCGCATTCCCGAAGCGTAAAAACCTTTATTTGACCCTTAAAAATTAAAAAATACGTTTTTTCCAAATCTTGCATTATCGCAGGTACATGATAAAGAATTGAAGTTTTAGACACTTATCCGAAGTCAAAATCAACAAATGACCACAGATTCGGATAGCTCGCGTCACGAGCTACATGAATAATAAAAAATCCGGACAAAATCATATTCCTGGTAAAAGTTATGACGTCGAAACGCAACTTTAGGGGTTAAAAATTGGCATTTCACACTAAAAGCTAAATCGCCGCGCAGCGCAGCGCAAACATTTAAAAGTCGAACTGTTTTATTGTAGCACCTATAGTGCTCTTTCAATCCCTAATTCGCCATAAATTGCCGCAACATATTAGCCGAGTTATGGCATTTTTTATGAAAATGTCCATTTTCGACTATTTTCAAAAAAAGCTAATTTCTGATCAACTTAAATTAATGAGGCATCGATATTAACGATCATAAATGTTCTGCTATGCGTGATTTACAATATTTACCAAAAAAAAAAGAGTCAAACAAGCCTTTTTGAATTTTTAGATAGACATTTTCTTTAAAAAACCCTGATTTTCTAAAACCGATGATTCCAGAAACTAGTGTTTCTCGAACCGGGCCGCGAAAAATAACCCCGGATTCGTGTTCCTCGCATAGAAAAACCCCTATATACTACCTTTCCATGCCAAAATTCGACCGGCCTCAGAATTTTTCAACCCAGTAAACACATGTGGCATCGCCATAAATTGAATCCTAAAAAGATGAGCATAAATAATCAACCACCAAAAGTCTAAATAAACTTTAGTAATCTGAGCTCTGACATTATCGTACGATGGTGTATGATTGTGAGGTTCTTTAACCATATAATCAGTTCCATTTCTTATTATGGCGCTGCCTGGACAACTACTTTTCCTCTTTTCACAATAATAAAGCCGATGAAATTTTTGCTGCAAAGCGAAGTGGTAGACGAATCCATCTTCAGTAATCTTTGTATTTTTTTCAAACTTTGAATTAATGAATCGCATCAAAAACGGCGCGTGATTAGAGACGAAAACTTTAAAGTTGGGGGTACCTCGATTCCCCGGTAGGAAAACCCCCTGTATACGCGGGAAAAGTAGTCAATTCCGTTATTTTGTGGTAGATAAAACGAAACGAGAATAAGAAGAATCATTCCGTAAACATTAGCACTCGATATACCGTAAAACTTCTAATAGAACCCCATGTAAACGCAAAAATTCTATTAAAAATCGAGTTTAAATCGGATTTCTTCGAGCGAGCACTTCTTGGATAGCCCTGATGATAGGGAATATGCTATATAAAGAGTTATTGAAAAATATTTTATTTTCGTCAAGATATGGCCTTTTGAATTTTTTTAAAATTTAAAAAATTTTAAGCCTTACATTCAAAAATCCACCAAAAATCAAAATTAAGTCGATTTCCTTCGAGCGACCACTTTTTGGAT
>JAQGCO010000038.1:0-18321 GCA_034700925.1 Acrobeloides cf. buchneri Gr-Nem-00862
GTATCTCAATTTTTAAAAGATAGTTTAGGTTCCGGTTCTAGAACCGGAACCTAAATTTTGGAACCGGTACCGGGTGCAAAACCTTCACTGGTTCAAATTTCAAGATTGTTACAAAAAATTGAATAAAAACATGCGCATCCTAACTTTTATCTCACCCTGTATCTATGTTAGAATTGTTAAATCGAAATTTTTATTTCCACATTTTACATTCGACTTGACAAACAGCGACATCAAGTTTATCACAAGGAACATCGTTCCATTTTCCTTCATCAATGCCATAAAATACATGTCGACTAGTAATTTCACCACAGTTTTCAATTCCCTGATCATTATTCGGCTCGTTTTCATTCCAATTCGAGTAGTCAGCTTTTGAGCCATCAGTCCACAAAAAATTCGATTCTCTTCTATACAAGCCAATAAACGCCAAGTGTTCTCTTGTAGACTTTACGAGATCTAAAAATAATTGTTAAATTTGCAATTTTATAGGATGTCCCAAAAAATGCAATTTTGTGATTTTTTCTTGAATTCAGGATCCTTAATTTTTTATTTTAAAAATAACGCCCCTAGTGGTAATTTTATATGTGGGGAATCGATTGCGCGCATTCATGGAGCTTGAAAACGCTTCCCTGACTCTGTTTCATGGAAATAAGTGGGCGAATCGAAATAAAAATCGGAAGTTTTCGATTTTTTGGACAAATTAAGCGTCAGAGAAAAGTTTTCGAGACTTTTCAATGCGCGAATCAAATCCTCACATAAAATTAATCCTAGAAAAGTTATTTTGAAAAAAATTTTGCTTTGAAAATTAGCGAAAAAATCTCAAAATTGCGATTTTTTGGACACCATGTATTATTTCATACTTTTCACGAATTCATTTTCTTCTTTACTATGAATAGAAACAAGTGTTCCATTCATTTCCTGGCATTTTTGTGTAGCTACTTCAAACGAGTTAATAGAATTATATTTCTTGAGGTCTCGTATAAACTAAAATTACTTTAAAAAAATAAAAATTCAGCTATCTAATTTTTCTTACTATATAATATTTGTCGGTTAAGTTAAAATAAGCTGCTGATTTTTCCATTTGCCATTGATTATGGCATGCGTGATAGCCCTCCTGACTCTTAATGTGATAGCGTATAAGAGCAATAGTACAAATTAGCGCGATAATAAATAAAAAGATTACTGCAATTAGGCCCACAATTAATAGTTTTTTACATGAAGAAGAATTTCTTTTTGAAGAATGATCAAGAAGTTTTTCGTACATATTCTAAGGCTAAATAAAACAAACAAAATGAAACTGATTTGAATGAACAATCGTGAAGTTTTTATACAGACCTGTTTTTGCTATCATTCGAATCTTTTGATTAAATTTGATAAATAACAGATAAAGTACCTAGGACACTGAATATTGAGTTGAGAAAAATCGCGGAGAGCCTAGACTGATAGAAACAATTTAATCAGCAAAATAGTGTTTTGACTAATAATGACAAAAACTTTCTCATAATTTTATCTACATAGACAATATTAGTGCTTTTTAACGAATTTCGAATAATTTTGTATCATAAAATATTTTGTCAAGTAATCAGATAGAAGTCTCATGTGACAGGGATCGCACTTATGCAAGTGTCTAAAATGCGAAAAATCGAACTTTCGGGGATCTAAATTCGACTTTATATTGATCCGTCTGACCTTAAATCAACTTAAAAAACCTTTTCTAGCCCAGAAAAACAATTTCTGATAGTTTTTAGCATAAGTTATGAAAGTTCGATTTTCGACCCTCGATGACCTGGTGGGTTCACCGGGGACGAAAATCGAACTTCCATAACTAAATCCAAAAAACTATCAGTGCTTTTCTGGCTTAGAAACAGTTTTTAAGTCGATTTAAGGTCAGACGGATCAATATAAAGTCGAATTTAGATCTCCAAAAGTA
This sequence comes from Acrobeloides cf. buchneri Gr-Nem-00862, assembly GCA_034700925.1. Lineage (NCBI taxonomy): Eukaryota > Metazoa > Nematoda > Chromadorea > Rhabditida > Cephalobidae > Acrobeloides > Acrobeloides cf. buchneri Gr-Nem-00862. The sequence goes on from JAQGCO010000038.1 coordinate 1,928, forward strand.
CGATTTTTCCTGGGGAAAATGGTGCCATTTTTGTAACGCGTTTTTAGCCATGGAGAGAAAGGTTTGAGACCAAAATTAATATATCATAATTTGCTTCTTTCCACCCCCTAACAGATGCAATCAGACTTATCGAAAAAGCTTTTAACTGTAAAAAGTTATGAGGGTATCTTTGAACCTTAATTTTGACCCCAAAAAACGACCCTAGCTCTCCAATAAGAGCGAATTGGCAGCTAAAACCAATTTTTCTACATATTTCATAGTACTCTGAATAACTATAATTGACTTTTTGGAAAATCGCACCATTAATTGGTGCACGCCCCTTGTTAGTAAAAAAATTATTGAAAAATATTTTATTACTAGTTGCGGTCCGCACTCCGCTACTCGCGGACTGTACATATCATGAGCCCATCATAATGACTGCCTGCATAGATTTCATGTTATAAAAAGTTGTTATTAAAAAGTACAGGGCCGAGCACTAACGCACTCGCGGTTTCTCCGAGAGTGCCTCCGAGCGGCACTCCCAAATGTTTTACTCTAGTGTAAAATGTGACTCCGAGTGGCACTCCACGAGATTTTACTCTAGAGTAAAATAATAAAGAGGTAAAAAAGTGAAAAATTTTTTGTCTTCGATAATGTTGGTGTCAATCGTCTTCTCTCATCATCCCCTAAAACTTTTGTTTTAGGTTTAAATCAAGCGTTCCCAAAAGTCGTCCGTGCAGACAGACACACGTGAGTCATCCATGCAAACAGGCACACCGTGCAGACAGACAGCATTTTCCCGAGATCGTCCATGCAGACAGACTGTCCTCACTGTGGTGAACATATAGGATCTCTTTGAAGGTGTCATACTGTCCTCACTGTGGCATCATAGAGAATCTCCCTGAAGGTGCATAGTGTTAATAATTTTTAAAACTATTAATCATAGTTCTTGAACTTTTACACATTTCAACGTGTTAAAAAATCTGCCGAACCCATATGAATAATCATAAATGCTGCGTCATTATTCAAACTGTGGTTATTTGCCCTTTCTTATCGTCCACCGTCGTCTACCGACAAACAATACACTTTTCCGCTAAGATACACATTGAATGAGGAACGAAATGGTTTTGAGTTGGAAAGTTGAATTAGTTGTAGTATTTGCTTATAAATTCTATAAAAGCCTTTTGAAAATCATTTTTATTTTGTTGAACTTTTAATCTTGAAATATTTTTTCTTAAAAATATTAACAGTTGCAGGCAATAGCGTAGTCAGGATTTTACGACAGGGGTGGGTTAAAAAAATCAGAAACATAAAAAACCGGTTTCTGTGTTCGTCCGTCCGTACGTCAGATCAAGATCTCAGGAACGGTAAATCGGATTGACATGCGGTCTTTTTTTAATAATATATATGTGATTCATTAATCGATTGATACATATCATTTGCGCAACAAGTGAAATGTTTTATCCAAAATTTATTTTAAAAATGACATTAAATCTGTTGCGATTAAACCAAATTTGTGAGGATAAGCATGTTTTACGAAATCGGCTTATGTATTGGGGTCTAATTCCTGACGGTTCTAACTATTTTTTTTCAAAAATGTAAAACCGGTCGTCTTACTTTAGTGGAAACCGAAGACAGATTAGATCATTTTTTGTCTAAAATCTTATAAAATCATATTAGAAAATATTCTGAATTTCAGGCGCGTGTCTACTCCCCCTATACAGATTATTGAAAATTGACATAATTTTAAGCACAATGCACCAAAGTACAAAATAAACTTTTTCCGTACCTTGGTCTTATACGAATTATTATTGAATACCCATTCGATTTATTTATTTTTCAATATAACTAATACTACAATTTATTACAACAATCCTAAGTGTTATCAGTAAAGCCTTTATATTAAATGGGGGTCCTGTTTGTGATCACTTCGTGAAAAAAATTTTTCAGAAATCTTTACGAAAGTGACTTTTCTATGGTTAAAAATAAGCGAAAAATTGATTCCACGCATTCCCGAAGCATGAAAACGTCTTCCTGACCCGTTTGAGGGTATCCGGGTCTTTCGATACCTCTCCCCCACCCCACCATCCCACATCTATAAAAAAGTCATTTTCACAAAGATTGCTGAAAAAAATTTTTTCACGAAGTGACCACAAACCGGATCTCCTTTAAAGTCGACCTAGTTTATATCGATATTTTTACTACCTTTTGGTATTACTTTAGATTTTTCGTTTTATTTTTTTAATCTAAGCTTTCGTTAGTTAATTTTAGTCGTTCAAATGTCGATATTAAAGATTAGAACTAAAAATAAAAATAAGCATGGCAATAACGACGAATTACAACCTCTGCATCAAATGGAAAATGGAAAAGGTACTAAAAAATTATGCCGAGTTTAAAGCTGAGACCAAGCCTAGGCCAGGCCTGCTCTCTGGCCGCTCAAGTTTTGTCGGCCCAAGCCTGACCTGGCCTGTCATGTGCGGGCTGCCAAGTTATCAGGTCAAGCCAGGGCTAGCCCATATCGGTTTCTTGGGCCGACATGGCCCGAGCACTTCTCTATCTACCAGTTTCCGGAAAATACCCCCAATTTTTTAGAAACTTGTTGTTTTATTGTCGAACAACCCTCCAAATGTAATCGAAGTGAATCTATGTCATCAGGAGCTCAAAAATGGGAGCCAAGAAATTTGATTCATCGGGTAGGAAGAAATATTAACTATAAAACTTTCAATTTTTAGCACGCTTTTGAAAATAATATAGAAGGTATGCATCATCTTTTAAAAGAACATGCGAATGAAGAGTGGTTTCTGGAGGTGAATAAGGCTGATTCTGGCGATACAGTGGGTAGAGATGTGCTTTGACTTTATTAATTACTAACAACTTGCGGTTTAAGCTCTTTACCTTCTGTTTCTTCCTATCTAATACAAGGTGGCTAAAAAATGAGATTTTTGCGATTTTATCAAAAATTTTTCAAGTTTTTTAATTTTTACCAAAATAACTCTATAGCAGTTTTTCTCTAATAAAAATCGATTGCGCGCATTGCCGGCCCGTAAAAAACATTTCCCTACCATGAATTAGCCTATTTTTTGCAAAATTTTGAAAAATAGGCTAATTCAGGGTTAGGGAAGAGTTTTTACGGGTGTCAATAAGCGCAGTCGATTTCTCGCAGAAACCCCCAATAAGGTTCTTTTGGTAAAAATTACAAAAATCTCAGTTTTTGAGTCACTCTATAGTAACCCTTGTACAAAATTTCTGTTTATGCACACATTCAAATTTTTCTATGCAAATCTATTCATATGTGTACAAACTACCCCACAAAATGGACCCCTAGCGCGCGAGAAAAATTCCCCCTTTGGGCCCCAAGATGATTTTCTTCAAATTTTTCGAAAATTTTGCCAAAATTATCTTCCGTGACACAGGCCTCCTCGCACGAGCCCATTTTTGATGCGCTCGATCCATGTTCGGTCACTTGATTGAATCGGTCAGTTGACCGATCTTGTCACTTGGCCGACCGGTCATTTGGCCGACCTGGTCACTTGGCCGACTGAATTTTTGTACTTGGGCTTAGGCCTATGCTTAGGCTTGGGCTTAGGCCTACACTTAGGCTTAAACTTAGGCCTAAGCCGCTTACGATGAAAACCTAACTAGAGAAATAATCAATAAACTATTAGTTCTTTTTGGCATCATACAAGCAAGAATTTTACCCACAAAGAATCGAATTCAAATTGAAATACAAAAGTTCAGTCGGCTAACCGGGTCAGCCAAATGATTTAGTCGGTCAAGTGATCGGTCGACCAAGTGATCGGTCGGCCAAGTAACCGGGTCGGCTAAATGAACGGTCAACCAAGTGACCGGGTCGGTCAAATGACCGATTCGGTCAAGTGACCGGAAATCGTTTCAATCCATAGAAAAACGGCAAAAAAGTTTTGTGCCGGAACTTGTTCAGTTGTTCCTTCTTGCAAGTTTCTTTCGTCTATAAGCGATTCATAGTTCCTAAAGTCGTATGGCATTGGTTCCATTGCTTGAGACGGTCCGGGTTCAGGCTTCACGTTTTCCCATGCCCTTTTAAGCAATCTGAGGGTGTCCAATAGATTTGGACTGAATTCTTGGCCGGCATCCAACTTGCTGACGTGTTCCCGCAGCAAGATTTTTCGATAATGAAGTTTTAGATTCTGTATAATGCTCTGGTAATGATAAATATGATTAAAAATGCTTAAAAATTGCTTAAAAAGTCTTTTTTTTGACAAATCAAAAATTTAATTTTTCAAAAATTTTGAAACATAAGGGTCCTCGGTGCATCCCTTTATGATTTAAAAAAAAATTTGAATTTTCAGGCAGGATGGATGGATGAATAGCCAAAAAATTTTTGCTGAATGAATGGTGGGGGAGGACTAAGGACATAGCTAGTGGAGGGGAGGTGCACAGAGGACCTGTGCTCCCATGACTGAAAAATTCTCAAAAAATGACGTTTTTTCCGATTTTCTAAACAAATTGTCCTACAAAAATGACGTTTTTCAGAAAAGTGTCAACCCTCCCACATGCCTGGCGACTAACTACGCCCTTGGGGAGGACGGCCCTCCCCCTATGCTGGCGCAAAAAAGGACGATATAATTCTATGAAAAATATTCACACTAGGCAAAAAGGTAATGCCCCGAGTGAGGATCGAACTCACGACCTTCAGATTATGAGACTGACGCGCTACCTACTGCGCTATCGAGGCAGTTACATATACGCACTTCTATTTCCACTATGTATCTAGAAAAATGTGCAGTCGAGTTGCTAAGAATTAAGTCAAGTTGACAAATTGTATTGCATGTGTATTTTATATTAAGGCTATAAAAAATGTAGACAGTGGTTATTAAATATGAATTTTTAAGCTAATCATTTTGTTATCCAAATAAAATCCTCAACAAATATAAATGAAGGATCAACTGGAGAGGAGGCAAGATCGGTGATAGGTCAAAAATTTTTTAGGGGGTCCACAATTGAAAATTTTAGTAAAAAAATTATTGCTTTTTATTTAAAAACTCGCATTTTTGAGCGAAATTTTTATGACAAATGTTATCTTTAGTGAAAATTCGAAAGAAATGAACATTTTTGTAGAGAAAAATGCGTAATTTTTATTTTAAAAAATCAAATTTTGGGCAAAAACAAAAGTGGGACCATAAGGTACATTTAATCATTTCTCTGATTTGAGGAGGGAGTCCACGAGCCCTATCTCCCTTCTCATATCACCGCCACTGTGGGGGCACGCACACAGATCCATCCGCGGGCCTTTGGACCGTTGGCGGGCAGAAATTTTTTTTGCTGGCGACTAAGCCAAACAAAGCCTTAGCCAAAGCCTAAGCTAAGACCAAGCTTAAGTCGAGATAGACCAAGCCCCAGCCTAAGCCCACGCTTAAACCAAGCAAAGCCTTAGCCCAAGCTTAAACCAAGTCAAACCGAGCCTAAGCTAAGCCTAAGCTAAGCCTAAGCCTAAGCCCAAGCCCAAGTCTAAGCCGAGACAAGCCAAATCCAAGCCTAAGCTAAGCCCTAGCCTAAGCCCTAGCCTAAGCCCTAGCCTAAGCCCTAGCCTAAGCCCTAGCCTAAGCCCTAGCCTAAGCTAAGCCCAAGCCCACAAGCCTAAGCCCTAGCCCAAGCAAGCCTAAGCTAAGCCTAAGCCCAAGCCTAAGCGAAGCCAAGCATTTCTCTGATTTGGGACCCTATCCCCTTCCCATATCGCCGCCACGGTGGAGGCGCGCACACAGATCCATCCGATGACCCTTGGACCGTTGGCGGGCCGAAAATTTTTTTGCTGGTGGGGCTCATAAGAGAATCAAGATGAAAAACTCAAAAAATTCCGTACTCCCTCTTATATTTTGATGCAATTTTTTTTTAATTTCGAAAAAAACATAAGGGGGACCAAGACAAATGGACTCTCCCTCGAAATGAAAACATTGCTTGTTCCCCTCCCCCTAATCAACATTTCTCTCTATGCCACTGGCGATGTATATGCACACTTTATTGATTCAAACGCAGTTTTTATAAGTGTTCTCAAAAACAACAAATTTTGCCATTCGCTTATTTTATTCTAGAAATATTAAAAACAAAACTACTTATAGATTAGTATAATCTATAACAATATCAAAGATCAATTTTATTCTATCAATGAGCATAGTCTTCTACGGTGACTTCTTACGACCAACTTTTCATATATCCGGCTAAATTTGTAGATCTTCCCTTTGTAAAGACAAGAAAGTGAGAAAATTTCTGGTTTTTTGAGGGAAGATGAATCTTGGCACATTATTTGCTTCTCTTCTTCCAGCTTTTGTACTATATTTTTGTCCAGTGGAATCTAAACAAGAGCTTTAAAGAAGCAGTCCGGTAACGGAAAAAGTTTCAGGAACAAAACTATCAGGTACATGTTTTCGCTGTAATATACAAGCTTTCAAATCGCCAACTTCATACGCAATTATCTCAAAAACGACAACGATTCAGAATTTACCGTAAAAATAAAAAATGTTCCATTTTTTATAAACTTTCCGAATATCAGCAAAAATGGCAACTTTTTTCCGACCGGACTGGTCTTAGGCTTTTATATTGATATCGGTATAAATTTTTTTGTCGAAAACGGATTTCTGGAGCCCCTCATATGACTAAAAGAAATGACTCAATACTTTGTGAACAACCTAATATTAGAATTGGGCGACCAACATAGAGATAAACGTTGATTTTACTGAGGAAAATTTCCGTTTTTGAGAAGAAATCGGTGCGACGCCAGGGATCTCGATCGGTTCGGCATTGGAGTCGCACTAATTTATTCTTTAAAAAAACGGAATTCCCTTCAGAAAAATCACTTTTGTGTTTATTTGGTCCTCCAACCCTAAAATTTTATTACCCTCTATATCAGCGATAGGTCATCCGATTCCCTTAGATACAAAAAATTTACCCTACATAAGACTTTTTATTGCCCTTTCTTGATAAACACTACCTTAGACTGATAAGACTTTTTTATATTACTAACGATTAGCGAGCCCACGTAACGTGATATTAAAAAAAATCACGTTAAGTGGGTTCACTAATCCTGAGTAGTACCAGACATTTTTGTGCTCAAAACAAAAAAGTTGCTTACCCATGTGCAGGTTTCAATACACAAAATTTCTGTGGCATATTGGAGCTTATAGTGATGTTTTTTGAAACAGTGGTTGTACAAACCAGTTGATAAGTATAAGGTCTTGCCGAGTTTTTCGGAAAGCTTTTGTGTGAATAAAATTTCGCTAAATTTGAAAATTATTTCAAAGTTAAAAAATTGGTGGAATTTTTAGAGCATTTCACTTCCAAAAAGTCAAAAATCATCAACCATGGTGAAGTGGCAAGCGTCTCGTTTTGTGCTCAAATGGCTGATGGATCTATCCCGCCATGATGAAAATTTTAGTTGATCCTTCAAAAAAGTTGATAAACCTTTGATAAGAATTTTTCTTTTCATGTTTTACCCTTGATCACTACCCACCGATCCATATGATCAGCCAGGATAAAGCCAAGCCTAAGTCCAGCTCAAGCTTAAGCCTAAGCCGAAACAAGCCAAGCCTAAGCCCAAGACAAAGCTAAGCCGATCCATATGATCAGCCAGGATCAACGACATATGGATTAGTGGATAGTGTTACTAGAAGAAAAATGAAAGACAAAAATTCTACAACCAATTTTATAGGGGTTTCCTTTAATAACTTTTTTGAGTGATCAAATAAAATTTTCGCCTTGTTAGGATCGATCCTAGTCAAATTTAGCGAAAAGTGATACGCATACCACTTTACTATGAATGATGATTTTTCTCATGGATAAAGATGCCTTATATTAAACTATACTTGAGGATCATAAATGTTCCCAAATTGAGGTGCATAAAATCGGTATTATAATATGAAGTTTGTGCCATATTATAATCGGGTAAAATGTCAAACATATCAACACCAACCAAACGACCATCGATTAAGATCTAAAAATAAACAAAATTTGCACAATTAAACCCCTTTTTTAACAAACTTGTCGATGAAAAGTGCCATAGTGTTTGCCCGTAGTCGGAAGAGGGGTTTCAACAAGCATATTTTCAAAAATTTCTCTGGTATACGCGTTTTTGTGGATGTGCTCTTGGTATTTTTTGAATAGTTGAAAAGATTCTTCATAGGTATCAAAGAAGAGGGATGAGCCTGGTCTTACGAGACGAATCTAAAAAACTAAGCTAAGAAAAGTATAGATATAGGATAGGCTTAGGCTTGGGCTTAGGCTTAGACTTGAGCTTAGTCTTAGGTTAAGGCTTAGGCTAAGGTTTAGGCTTAAGCTTAGGCTTGGCTTGGGCTAAGGCTTAGGCTTAGGCTTAGGCTTGGGCTTAGGCTTAGGCTTAGGCTTGGGCTTGGGCTTAGGCTTAGGCTTAGGCATGGGCTAAGGCTTAAGCTTAGTCTTAGGATTGGGCTTAGGCTAAGACTTAGGCTTTGGCTAAGGCTTAGGCTTAGGCTTAAGCATAAGCTTGGCTTGGGCTAAGGCTTAGGCTTAGGCTTGGGTTAAGCTTAGGCTTAGGATTGGGCTTAGTCTAAGACTTAGGCTTTGGCTAAGGCTTAGGCTTAGGCTAAGGCTTAGTCTTGGCTTGGGCTAAGGCTTAGGCTTAGGCTTAGGCTTGGGCTTAGGCTTAGGCTAAGGCTTAAGCTTAGGCTTAGGATTGGGCTTAGGCTAAGACTTAGGCTTTGGCTAAGGCTTAGGCTTAGGCTTGGGCTTAGGCTTAGATTTGGGCATATTTAGGCTTGACTTGGCTTAGGCTTGAGCTTAGGCTTGAGCTTAGGTCTGGGCTTAGCTTAGACTTGGCTCGGGCTTAGGCTTAGTTTTGGGCTTAACTTAGGCTATGCTAGGGCTAAAACTTTGCTTTGTTTAGGCTTGACTTAGGCTTGGGCTTAGGCTTGGGCTTGGGCTTAGGCTTGGGCTTATGCTTAGGCTTGGGCTTAGGCTTGGGCTTATGCTTAGCCTTTGCTTCGTTTAGGCTTTTTTAAATTAAAAAATAACCTCAAGTGTATGCTCGTTACAACTATCAAAGATGCGTTTAAAATAAGCTTCTAGTGAATATTCTTCTTGTGAATTTTTATTATTCTTGGGCTTTTTGACACTTTTTTGACTAAATAGCTTTAATAGTAATTTTTAAAAAGTAAAATTTACTCTGTTTCTCCCCTGAAATACTCTGCCAAATGGTTCAAAATTTTTCGTTGTTGTCGTGAAAGCTTAAAATCTTGGACATCTAAGCGTAGAGCATGTGTAGTACAGCATTGGGTGGCTACTTTGTAAAAATTGTTTCCTTCTCTGAAAAAAGTTATATGATTTTCAAAACAATATGGAGTCTTACCTCCTCCATCCCAAATCTATCAAATTATTCATATCTTCAACAGAAATTGTGTCGGCATGCAACTCTAAAAGTTATAGATTTTTTGCTTGTTTAATAAGGATTAGAGATCAGGACTAGTAGCCCCCGTTTTTTCGGGATCGCAATTTTTTCTTTTTTTTTTATTTTTTCATTATTTAAAAAAATGCAAGACTTAATAATTAAAATTAAATGATTAAAAATTATTTTAGCTATGGCTCAATGGTAGTGTGTTAGTCGTATACCTGACAGGTCAAGTCAAGTGTTCGAGTCCCAAAACTTTTTTCTTATGGAAAATTTTTTTATAAATTTTCCCCATGAGAAAAAATTTTCCCATAAGAAGACATTTTTATTGGTTTTTTCCATTATGTCGTTTCTTTCGTATCGTTTCATTCGAGTCTATGCCCGAAAAATTTTGTCGGGAAGCTGAGATATCTTTAAAAATATTCCCCATAGTACCTGTTGAACTACCCTGTAGGTCCATTCCCTATAGCTCTTTAAGTCCAAATCTTACTGAGTTGTTCCATTTCTCTTCCATGAGCACAATTTCTCTTCAAAGGAACTTTGCCAAAATACTCAATTTCAGGGCATTCATTTTCCTTTTCTTGATCCTGGTAGAATTTTAAAAGCGAATTGGTCTTCAAAGACGAAGAGAATGAATCGAACAATTCAAACTCGGGCTTGGCATCAATTTGGATACACGCCGAAGCGCTTCGGAATCGTTCGATGAGCGGCATTTTTTTGGTTCTAGGAAAAATGGACCTAGTAATAAAAGTGAATTGTTATCTCGATGCCCTCCATTTTTATACAATGAGATAAGTACGTGATCTTCGAAGTTTCTACTCTAGACATTCTTTGGGTGGAAAATAGGCCAATAAAAATAGTCCAGTAGAAACCTCCAGACAGCATCTCATAAACATATGATAAAAGTATGAAAAAGACATAAAAGGGAGGTTACTTTGGATCGATTCTGTTAAAAGCTATAACCCTATAAAATGTACCAAGTCGTAAATTGGCAATAAAATATAACGAGAAAAAAATTGCTTTGGCAACATTTTTTTACATGAGGACAAAAGTCAATGTCAAAAAAATTGCTTTGCCAACATTTTTTTACGTGAGGACAAAAGTCAATGTCAAAAAAACAAAAGTCAAGCCCATAAAATTTCTTCTGGATCTATTGGGTTGGTCGGAAAGTTCAGAAGTTCTGAGTGAATTAAAAAAACCAGAATTTGGGCGCTTTTTTTATTGTTTTTTTCGACCCGAAATTTTTTTTCAAAAATGACCCTATTAGGGCTAATTTTATGCGGGGAATGATTGCGCGCTTGAAAACGCTTCCCTGATCCTGAATCAGGGAATGGAGTGTGTGTATTGACGCGAAAATCGAAAATGTTAAGATTTTCTCCTGAAAATGACTTTCTGGGAGGTAAATTTATGTGGAGAATCGATTGCACGCATTCCCGAAGCTTGAAAACGCTTTCCTGATCCTGATTCAGTGAATCAGGATGTATGTATTGAAGCGATGACCAATTTTTGCTATAATATATCAATTTTTCTTTGATTCAGGATTAGGGAAGCGTTTCCAAACTTCGGGAATGTGTGCAATCGATTTCCCGCATAAAATTAGCTCTACTAGGGGTCATTTTTGAAAAAATACACTCTTATTTCCCTGAATCAGGGTCAAGGAAGCATTTTCAAGATTCGGAAATGCGCGCAATCGATTTCCCGCATAAATTTAGCCCCAGAAAATCTAAAAATTTTCGATTTTCGCTTCAATACACAACTACGATTCCCTGATTCAGGGTCAGGGAAGCTTTTTCAAGCTTCAGGAATGTTCGCAATCGATTCCCCGCATAAAATTAGCCCTAGTAGGCCATTTTTGAAAAAAAATTTTCGGGTCGAAAAAAATGAAAAATCGCCCAAATTCCGGTTTTTTTACACACCCTGTACATGATTTTTTTGCACGAAAATTTTTTTCTAAAAACGATCGGTAATTTTATGGGAGGAATCGATTGTGCGTATACCCAAAGTGTGGAAACGTGACCCTGATTCAGGGAGTGGGTTTGGTGTATTGATCGAAAACGATCTAAAATTCGATTTTTCACCGAGAAACCGGCTTTCTATGGGGTTTTTCTAGGCGGAGAATCGATTGCGCACATTGCGGATGTATGAAAAAATTTCTCTGGTACTGATTTAGGTGATTTTCGTTGTAAAACACTTTTAGGGAGTATACCCCTTTTAGGAGTAACTTCCAGTGATCAAAATCATAAAATTCCTTCACATTCGATTCGAGTTCCCCATGTCGAAACACCCCCCCCCCTGAGTACAAAAAATCAGATTTGAGAAACTTTTTGAAAATTAGGCAAAAATCGCATTTTTGCGACTTTTCGCTTCAATATACAATACGACTTCCCTGAATCAGGGAAGCGTTTTTTACTCCTTGGGGGACCAAGGTGAAAAAAACCGAATTTTCGAAAAGTTTCTCAAATTAGGTAATTTTTTGTACTCAGGGATTTTTCGACACGGGGAACTCGAATATAAAGAAGTTTTTGGAGCTATTACATAATAAGGAGAGGCCATCCACGTGAAAAAATTTTGAAAACTTTTTTTCTGGAAATGACCCCTCTATGATAAAAACATGTGGGGAATCAGAATTTGACATTTTCGAAGCAAAAAACTCTTCCCTAATTCAGGGAAGGCATATTGTGTATTGAAGCGAAAAGTCGCAAAAATGCGATTTTTGCCTAAAAACGACCCTCTTTTGGGGTAAAAATGTAAGAGCAAGAAAAGGCGTTGCTTTTAAACCAAAATGTATGTTATTTTCTCGAATTTTCGCGTCGATATACAGCTTTAGGCAAAAACCACATTTTTGCGACTTTTCGCTTCAATACACAATACGCCTTTCCTGAATCAGGGAAGCGTTTTTTCGCTTCGAAAATTTCAAATTCGGATTACCCGCATATTTTTACCCTTAGAGGGGTCTTGAAAACGCTTCCTTGACTCTGATTCAAGGAAATAAGTGTTTTGTATTGAAGCGAAAATCGAAAAATTTTGGGTTTCCTGTCTCAAAATCACCTGCCTTGGGGTAATTTTATGCAGGAAATCTATTGTGTGCATTCTCGAAGCTTTTTATTACCAAAATTTTATTTTAAATATTTTTCAATAAATAATATTTAAAAAATGAAAAAAAATTCGTAAAAATAAGATAAAAATAAAATTTTGGTGATAAAATTTTCATAAAAAAACAATTTAAAAAAGAACTGAAAAGAAATTGGAAAAAGGCAAAAAAATTTGGACGGCAGTGGGATTCGAACCCCAGCCAAAAAAGTTTGTAGCCAGCAGCGTATTCACTGCACCACCGCTGCTGTTGATTGAATGTTTCAAACTTTGCTTATAACGAAGAATATATTTATTTTGAACTTTTTTTGCTGTTGTTATTGCAAACGATAAGGTGTGGGGGAAAAAAGTTGTATAATACGTTTATAGAGGCACTATAACAAAAAATTTTTGATACTTTTTGTCAAAATCTAGGAAAACAAGTTCGTGATGTTTACTTGTTAGCCCCCCCCCCTCTGGATACGGCTCTACTGCCAGTGGTCAAGATATAAAAAATAGGGGACCCCAGTGGCATATGGAAGGGGGCATGTGCCTCTCGTGGGTTGAATCACTTAAAAAAACCCCACCCCTTATTTTTTTGGGAAAACAATTTTTTTGGAGAAAAGTGCCCCCTAGTCGATCCTTCTCCCTACGCCACTGAGTGACCCCAGAAGAATAAAATTTTCTCTCTTTTTCTGTTTAATAGACCCTCATTTCGTATCAAAAGAAAATTCTTCTAGCAACTGTCATCATTGCAGACTAATAATCCAGTCGAATGCATCAAAAGGCCATTTCTTGCAAATTTTGAAGACCCTTTTCATTCTGAAACAACACAACCGTGGCTGACCACATGCCGCGTCGTCGTCGTTGAATTTTACACAACACGCCAAGCATAAAGCCTTTCAAAAGAGGCATTCTTCTTCCTCAAATTGCACACCTTCCTATACGTTCCGGGAATGTCGAGAAAGACCTATAGAGACCGAGAACAATAAAATTTTCGAACATTTTGCTTACACATTCATAAATCTTTCACAACATTGCCGAGAGAAAGAGAATAGAAGCAAACACAAGGTTGAATACAACAGATTCCAGGCGCGATTTTTTCTTCTTGAATTTTTAAGGCCAAAAATAGACAGTTGTTAATTATTTAAAATGTAATCTATTTGTCTCAGATCAACGAAAACATCTTCTGCATGCTTGAGAAAGTAGTTTTTCCCTTTATCCTCTTGTGAGGGTTGACAAACTGTGATCTATGGGTTATAAATGTAACCCAGACAAGCATTTTGTAGCCAAAAATTTGATCGATTGATTGCAAAAGGCAAATGGCCTCCTCTTTTTCGAATTTTTCGATTTTTGATGAATTTTTTAATTTTGACGAATTTTTCTATTTTTGACAAATTTCTCTATTTTTGATCAATTTTTCCCTTTTTTACAATTTTTAGATTTTTGACAATTTTTTCCCTTTTTTACAATTTTTTGATTTTTGACGAATTTTTAGATTTTTGACAATTTTTCGATTTTTGATGAATTTTTCAATTTTGGGCGAATTTTTTAATTTTTGGCAAATTTTTCAATTTTTAACGAATTTTTCTATTTTTGATAAATTTTTTAATTTTGACGAATTCTTCAATTTTTGACAAATTTTTCCCTTTTTACAATTTTTTGATTTTTGACGAATTTTTCAATTTTTAACGAATTTTTCTATTTTTGACGAATTTTTCTATTTTTGACGAATTTTTGACAAATTTTTCCCTTTTTTACAATTTTTTGATTTTTGACGAATTTTTAGATTTTTGATGAATTTTTTAATTTTTTACGAATTTTTCAATTTTTAACGAATTTTTCAATTTTTTACGAATTTTTCAATTTTGGGCAAATTTTTTAATTTTTGGCAAATTTTTTAATTTTTAACGAATTTTTCTATTTTTGATCAATTTTTTAATTTTGACGAATTCTTCAATTTTTGACAAATTTTTCCCTTTTTACAATTTTTCGATTTTTGACGAATTTTTCGATTTTGACGAATTTTTAGATTTTTGACAATTTTTCGATTTTTGATGAATTTTTTAATTTTGACGAAGTTTTCTATTTTTGACGAATTTTTGACAAATTTTTCCCTTTTTTACAATTTTTTGATTTTTGACGAATTTTTAGATTTTTGATGAATTTTTTAATTTTTTACGAATTTTTCAATTTTGGGCAAATTTTTCAATTTTTAACGAATTTTTCTATTTTTGATGAATTTTTCGATTTTGGGTGAATTTTTTAATTTTTGACGAATTTTTCAATTTTTAACGAATTCTTCAATTTTTGACGAATTTTTCGATTTTTTTATGCACATTTTAATGCTATTGTTCCATTCCATCCCAATTGCGGCTAACTGGGTCGATTAGAATTGTTTTAAGAAAAAGAACCGCTCACTAAACCGAGCGGCTATCGGTATCGATTGATTGCAGAAGGCAAATGGTCTCCTCTTTTTCTTTCACTATCCAATTTTTTCTCCATTCGGTTTGCCCGTTCGTGCGTGGTGCACCAATCGACAAGAACCAGAAAGGCAACACTAGCGCTAGTAGTGGACACGCCGCCGCTGCAGGCTATGTAGTTAGGGGACGAAATAGGATTCAGCGGATGATGCCCCCTACAGACCGACACGAAACGATCTCAACTCGACCGCAATAGCGCGCGGCTGTCGCTCATTGTGCAAAAAGAGAAAATTGTTCGTGGGTGCAAGAGATGGGATTTTTCACGGCCAGACAACTGACGCGAAATATGTTGATGTTGTTTGGTAGCGAGATGGGACAGAAAAAGGAATGTGGAGATGAAAAAGAAGAAGAAGAGGAACGTCCGAAAATCCCGGAGATTTATTTGAGCGATTTTCTCAAGAAAATTTTTATATTGTGCATCTCACGGGCCGTGTTTTCGTAATAGTATTTATACAAAATTTGTTTAGAATTTATTTTTACGCGCTTATCTTTTTTTAGGAAGCGTTAAAAGTTATTTTAGGAATTTGGTTTTTTGAGGATGTTGGAAGTTAAAAGGATTAGGCTTAAGCTTAGGCTTGGGCATAGACTTAGGCCTACGCGTAAACTTAGGCTTACCTTAGGCTTAGGCTTAAGGCTTAGACTTGGGCGTTGACTTAGGCCTAGGCTCAGACTTAGGATTAGGCTTAGACTTAAGCTTAGGCTTACGTGTACACTTAGGCTTAGACTTAGGCTTAAGCTTAGGATTAGGCTTAGATTTAAGCTTAGGCTTAGGCTTAAACATAGACTTAAGCTTAGATTTAGGCTTAGGCTTAAACTTAGGCTTAGGCTTGGGCTTATGCTTTAAGCTTAGGATTAGGTTTAGACTTAAGCTTAGGCTTAGGTTTAGGCGTTGACTTAGGCCTAGACTCAGACTTAGGATTAGGCTTAGACTTAAGCTTAGGCTTACGTGTACACTTAGGCTTAGGCTTAAGCTTAGGATTAGGCTTAGATTTAAGCTTAGGCTTAAACATAAACTTAAGATTAGATTTAGGCTTAAACTTAGGCTTATGCTTTAAGCTTAGGATTAGGTTTAGACTTAAGCTTAGGCTTAGGCGTTGACTTAGGCTTAAGCTTAGGCTTACGCGTAAACTTAGGCTTAGACTCAGGTTTAGGCTTAGACTTAGGCTTAGGCTTAGATTTAAGCTTAGGCTTAGACTTAGGCTTAGGCTTAAGCTTAGGCTTACGCGTAAACTTAGGTTTAGCCTTAGGCTTACGCGTAAACTTAGGCTTAGTCTTAGGCTTAGATTTAAGCTTAGGCTTAGACTTAGGCGTTGACTTAGGCTTAGGCTTACGCGTAAACTTAGGTTTAGGCTTAGGCTTACGCGTAAACTTACAAGGAACCGGCAAGTTGAGTTTGTGGAATTTCGACCCGAGACATATATCAAAAAATTCCTCATAATTTTTTAAGATTTTTGGCTAAACTCGTTTTTCCT
>JAQGCO010000039.1:0-18224 GCA_034700925.1 Acrobeloides cf. buchneri Gr-Nem-00862
GTCTTGAGATCGGTACTATTCTGGCCAGTTAGTACAAAATATATTAGAATGAAATGCCCCAATTGATGGATTAAACTTCCCAGGGCATTGAAACAAATCAGCCAATTACAAACACCTTGTAGAGATCTGAAATTTTTTTAAAAGCTGATAAAAATCAGATTTTACAGGGTGGCTAAAAAAAGTGGATTTTTGTGGTTTTTAGACCAAATTTTCATCAAAAAATTTCTCAGGTGCAGTGACATATGCACTGACATAGAGATGCATGACTTTGTTGGCAAGTAGGACACAAAAATTCATTGGAGCTATACCTAGTTAACCATTTGATAGTTTTTTCGGCACTATATTGTGAACAGAGCTTATGGGGGTTTTTCTATGTGAGGAATCGATTGAGTGCATTGAAAAATCTTGAAAACGCTTTCCTGACCCCAAATCAGCCCAAAAAACATGATTTTTGCAGTTTGTTATGGTTTTTTGGGCTGATTTGGGGCCAGGAAAGTATTTTCAAGATTTTGCGCGCCATCGATTCCTCGCATAGAACCCCCCCCCCCCAATATAGGTAGTTTCCAACAGTTTTCATGCTGAAGTCAGACTTTTTGTCATTTTGAAGAAATGTGGTTGCATCTATTGGAGTCACTCCATCTATCGTCCATTGTAAAGAACCCTTGAAATTTGGCCATAAAACACAAAGTATTTCGAAAAGTAGAAACCATAATATTCTACAACTTTTTTATAGTAATCCTTCATGAACTGTTAGATTTACTTTATAGAAAACTATTTTACCTGCTCATACCAAGTGGCCACAACATTCTCCATATAAATATAGCTAGTAAAGAAAACCACTATTCCATCAGGAACAACAGCTGCCATTTCCAATATAAGGTTACCATAGTTTCTAATAACAGCCGCATCTTCACGAGATTCGAAACGGGATGTGATTTCCACTTGGTCATTTCCTAAATCATACCGTATTCGAGACTTTAGCTCAGTATATGCTGAGCTTAATTTTCCCTCAGCGAGTGTTGCTCGGAGTCACTTTCGAAGAAATCGCGAGCGCTCGGCTCCTTGTACTTACCTCTAGAGACGATTAATGGAGAAATACAAGGTCGAGCCAAAGTCATCGATAAACTGGCCATGACAGCTGGATCAAAATCCAATATTTTCGGGTACATTTCTAATGGAGAAAGAGTCTAAAGTAAATTTCATTTATGAAACACTATCATCTATTTTGCAAAATAAATAGAGAGAACTAGAGATATACAAGTTGTAAAAAGTGGCAATCATGTCTCTGGCCAGAAATATGCGAATTTTGAGCACGGTAATATTTTTGTTCATATTTTGTTCGAAAAAGGAGACAAATTTTTCACGTCGTGACAAAAATTTTTGTCACCATTTTCACTTGAAAAATTTATGTTCGCGCTCAAAATTCGTATATCTATGACCGGTGACAAGGATTGAAACTAGTTTGTAACTCGTGCATCCATAGAGAACCCTGATGTTTTCGTGTACAAGGTGGGCCAAAAAAACGTACTTTTGCGTCTTTTTGGCGAAAAACTTTCGATTTTTTTCAAAAATCGCATGAAAATACTCCTTATAGGTGATTTTTGAAAATTTTTCACAAAAAAAATCAAAAGTACGGTTTTTTTGGCTCACCCTGTATTCAGTCCGAAAAAAATTTTGTCGAAATTCCGATTGAATTTTTTCGATCCTTAAAAAAGAATCGAAATAGAAATTTTGACAGATAACTATTGCTTAGAGAGCTTACTCCAGACGTAATAACGACAGTATGAAATCGCTCTAACACTGGGCGGATTGCAATAGAAGCATCCATACAGCTAAGGTGTACCAAACAATCAGGTGTGACATTTTCATGCAAAATACGGTCTTCTGTTGGTTCCAATACGATAGTGAATCCACGGGAGTATGTACTAACTAACGTGGCAAAAGTGGTCAGCTTGACAAGTGCACTAAAGTCGGAAACATCAGCCAATTCTAAAGTTCTAGCTAGTGAAGCAAATCTTTCAGCACAAAACCTAAAAACACAATAATTATAGGATGAGTTCAAAGTTCGTGATCACTTTTTTAAAATGTTGATATTTGACGAAATTGTCGACATTTCTAGAATTTTTCTATGCGCCGAACAAGAATCCGCCGTTATTTTTCTCCTAGATCTAAGAATATGGTCAAAACTGGCTTACAAAAACAGACCTTTTTGGGATTAGACTCGTAGGGGTACCTTCCCCGTGGTCAAAAGTTCTCCAAATAGGCTGAAATTTGGTATCCAAGGGTTTTTCTACATGGGAAACACAAATCCGAAGGTGTGTGTTTTATTGATTTTGTCCATGGGAAGGTACCCCTACAAGGGTAAAAAGTCTGTTTTTGTAAGCCATTTTGACCATATTCCTGAGGTCTAGGAGAACAAATCATGGCGAATTCTTGTTCGACGCATAGAAAAACTCTAGAAATGTTGAAAATTTCGTCAAAAATCGACTTCTATAGTCAAATATTAACATTAAAAAAAGTGATCACGAACTTTTCACACACCCTGTATTTTCAATGACGACGATTTTTATACTTAAATAAAAATCTACTTACCTTAAAGGTTTTCGATCAATGAATACTCTTGACTTTATATCACGTAGAAATGCGGCTGGACTTTCAATCTGGACAAATTTGGTTCGCATTCGATGCTTTACATATTCCATTAGACGTCGCATGAAAATGATGAAATGTTCGGCTGTTCGAATTGTTCCAGGTATAGATTCTTTTAAGATGGCATCAGGCAAAACTAAATTCCTCCAATAAATAACCTTACACAAAGTAAATACAGTCAAACCTCTCAATAGTGACCTCCCTCGGGAGAGATCACTATTGAGAGATTCGCCTAATAGGTCCGGGGTCACTATTAAGAGGTTTTTTATGCAATTTTAAGATTTAAAATAAATTCTTGACCGTTATCCAGCTTGTTGACGTGTTCTCGCAGCAGAATTTGGTGAATTTTTTTTAAATAGCGAAATTTAGTGAAAATGGCAAAATTTATTAAAAAATTCGACTTTTTTGTTAGTCCTTTTTTGTCATTTTCTGGCAAATTTCATAAAATTTCGTCATTTTTTACAAAATTTCTCAAAATTTTCATTTCAAATTCGACGAATTTTCACAAAATTTTGTCATTTCTTTTTACAACATTTGAGAGGTTCGCCGCTTCGGACAGGGAAAGGGGGTTACTATTGAAAGGTTTGACTGTACCTGGGTTAGCCCAAGCATTCTCATCAGCCCGTGCATCTTCAACTCTTTTTAATCCTTGTAATAACTTTTCATACTCTTCTTGAAGACGAGAACTATTAGTCGCTTTTATGGATTGAATATGCTTGTCAAGCACGTCTAAATTTTTCGAACACCTATCCATCGAACGTCTACTCTAAAAATTATATTCAAAGAAAATGAAAAATCAATCTAACAACTCACCAGGGAAACACTCATAGACTCTATACACACATTATCGATATTATGCGCTTCATCAAAAACGACACATGAACGAGGACTTAATTCTTTGGAAACAAGTTCGGCAATTTTTGGATCTAGCAAGTAATGGTAAGAATAAACAATTATTTCAGCACGTTTTACACAAGCCCGTGCCAGAAAGTATGGGCAAACACCATTTTGATGACCCCATTCACGAAGATCTGACTAAAATCAAGAATTAACGGTACTACAAAACATTAGCTGGAGCAAGGCTATTTGGAGCTATTGTGGTTCAGGAAAGGTCATCCCAGCGTCAAAAATCAAAAAAATTTTTAATAACATATTTAAGGGTAATTTTATGCGAAAAATCGATTGCGCGTATTCCCAGAGCATGAAGACCTTTGTTTGATCCTTAAAAATTGAACAATACGTATTTTTACCCATATTTTCACATTTATTAACTTAATTTTTTTCGAATTTTTTGCTGATTTTTAAGGGTCAAACAAAGGTTTCCACGCTTCGGGAATGCGCAAAATCAATTTTTCGCATAAAATTACCCCTAAATATATTTTTTTAAATTTGTTTTCGATTTTTGACCCCTGGGGTGATCCTTTGATCCAATCACTCAACAGTTTTCCCGCCAACAGACGACCACGCAGGGATGCATACAGCATTGTTGAAAACATATAAATACATACAAAAAAACAACCAATTTACCGTCCATAAAATTCAATCTTTTAAAGCAAAACTTGATTTTATAAATTTTGAAATTTTATTTTCTCATTGGATTGTAGACAAGGACTACGTAGAAAATAAAGCATACCAAATTATAGACACCATTTGGCAACCTAATATCGCGTCTCTCGTCAAAACCTTCGAAATATTGGCAAAAAGGGAGATCAGGATCTAATCGGCGTTTCGCACGAACAAAACTAGCAGTTAACTTCTGGCAACCAGCATCAACTGCAGTACCTTGGCGGAGAGAAACAACCGATTCATTTATGCACAAATTTTTCCTAGCAGATAATGCCAATGCCAGCATTTGTGGTTGTGCCTAAAAGTGACGTATAATCTTAACTTAGTGCTGGAAATGATACAAATTCCAAAATCTTGAAGTTATAAGACGAAATAGTTAATTAACTCTAATGACTTACTCCAGTAACAGATTGGTAATACCGAAATAAGTTACGGAGCTCTTCAACACATTTTTCAATTTCTGGAATTGTTCTAGAACAATAGATTAGCTTATCCAGACGATCCGGATATTTTCGCATATAAGCCAACACGAGAGACAATAAAGAGACAGTTTTGCCAGTTCCTGAAGGCATTTCTAACAAACAATGGCCCTAAACTTCATAAATTAAAGAAGAAAAAATTAACCAACTTGTGCATCCAATGACTTTTTGAGCTCATGCATGTACAAAAGTTGCTCTGGATAAACGTATTCATATGGAAAATAAACGATCAGACCATCTATATCGAGTCTAAAACAGTTTTAAAACGTTCTCAATCTATAAAATTACTTCATATTTGTATAAAACGTTGTCTATAAATAGCGGCAAACTACCTAAAAATTGTATATACAATTTATGCGATATTTTTGAACAGAATCGAGAGACCGAGCGCCTGCGGCGCTCGGGGCCGACACGAATGACGGCGCCTCTCTACGTCACGAGTAGCGGTGCTTCGGCGCCGCGCTACTCCAATGTTGAATCAATGTAAACAAATGTTGCATCAATGTAACTAAAAGTTGCATTGATGTACCAAACGTTGCATGCAGCGAGAACGTTCACTCAGAGCACTTGAAAGCAATTGTTCTTCGACGAATGGTGATCAACTAATCGAACTGTCGCCTTTTATACTCACGATTTCGATGCACCAATTATGCGAATTTCATTACCAATGGTACTTTATATGTTCGATCACAAATCCACCGGGATAAAATGGTATCGGTCGGATAGCCAAAAACACGTTTTCCCTAGGGGTACCCCGGAAAAAATTATTTCCTGAAGACAGACCCTCATCGAGGTGTCATTTCCGCCTAACTTTTCGAGCTGAACACATCCCCGCAATCTTCCCACTATTTGTAATTAACGATAAAAAAGTTAGTCCGTACAAACAAACATTATTCGTTTAAGTTGTAGGATCCCAATACTTGTGTGGAAATAACTTTTTAACGAACAATGCAATCACAAAAATTCCGTGTGAACTAGATAGTGGAAGATTCGCTCTACAATCCTGTGTTTTTCACCAAAATTGTACTTTTTCGACACATGCGGCTAGAAAACGGCGGCTAGTCATCGAAAATGGCAGTTTTTGGTTCAAAAAGCGAACTTTTTTCCCTGAATCAAGGTTAAGGAAGCGTTTTCACGATTCCATAATGCGCGCAATCGATTCCCCGCGTAAAACTAGGCCTAGAAAGGTTCTTTTTAGAAAAGCGTTTTTTTTTGCGTTTTTTTCGAGAATACGCCATAAATGTTACGCCCTTAAAAAGTAGAATAAAATCGGAAAAAACTTTCGCGTCGAAACTTAGTTCTACCCTGATTTTCAGGGTCAAACTTAATTTTTCACGCTTCGGAAATGCACGCAATCGATTTTTCACCTAGAAATTACCCTAAAAAGTCGGTTTTTAGAATAAAATCGGAAAATTTTTTTCGATTTTTCGAGGTTACGCCCCCTTTAAGAAATTTTCGGTTAGGGGCATATCCTCCCCCCTAGATCGACCATTGGAAGTGACTGCAAAATTTTTTAAAAAGTAACTGAAATTTCAAAATTATATCGTTTTCAGAAACTCGTTTGAATAATCCACTTTTTTAAGGTTTAAGACGCAACAAAGTAAAGCTGTAAAACAACAAAAAATGACTGTGCAATGAATTACTGACTGTGTAATGAAACTTTATGCCAAAAAGAGAAGTCAATCTTTTATTTGAACATGGAATAAAAATTCACTTTTTTATATATTTTGTCTTCACAAAACAGAATTTTTAGGTATGTTTTTTTGGTACTAGTAGTATTTGGGTGACCAAAACTTTTTTTCAAAATTACCCCGGTAGGGGGTATATTACCGAAAGTGAGAAAAACGCTTTTTTGGACATGTATTTTTGACTAATATGCTATAGTCGAAATTTTTTTGGCTACCACGGAACTTTTTATTGAATCAGGCAATGTGTACATTGAAACGAAAAGAAACATGGATCCTTATATAGCTGTTTTGATGCATCCCTGCGTGGTCGTAAAAAGTTCTGTGGTAGCCAAAAAAAATTTTCGACTATAAAAAAGGCGATTTCTCATAGATTAACTTGCCTTTGTTTGCAATAAAAACTATTTGTCGCGAAGAATTGGGTTATCGTATTTGATGAGTCATCATGTTCTTCTCTCTTGATGACTAGTGCTTTTTTTTAAACTAGGGAAATATGTTCCCGTTTTATTTAAAAACATTCGTATCCATTAAATTCTGATGAAAATTTTTGTGTAATTTCCGCTTTTTAGGCATGGAACGCCCCATTCCAAAGCCAAGAAAATCTTTGTTGAATAAAGTTCAGGCTGAAATTCCTATATGTCCAGAATTACCACCTATTCCACCCAGAATCGCAAGTCGTGAACCACCTCCAAGGCCGCCACCTCCCCTTCCATCTCCATTTATTGGATTCGAAAAATTTAATTTAAACATGGAAGAAGATCTCAACTCGAATAATTCATTTACCACTGAAGCACTAGATGACCAACTTTCCTATACATCGAGTATCACTTCTCAGAAGACGCTGGTTAGTTCGTTATCGAATGGACATTCTTACAATAACTATGAAGAATTGCCTTCTTTGAGTGCGGGTGTATCACTTGAAAATCCTAACTTTTCTGAGCTAAATGAACATTTACGTCAGACCTATATTGAACCTCTTGTTTATTCTGAAAAATCTGAAGGAGAGTCCATTTGCTGTGCTGGTTGGGCTTCTATATCCGGTCTCAAAAAGGAATCACAACGCTTTTGGGCAATTATACGGAAAAACAAATTGTTGTTAATGGAAGATGATGAGGTATTTTTTTGTAATAGTAACCAAGTGATGCTATTTTATTTTTAGACTGAGGAAACGGAAACGACATTACCTCATTTCGATTTATCAAATTTGGTTTATGTTGGTGGTTGTATAAATGAAAAGAATGCTCTAAATTTAGCTTTCAAAGATGTTTCTCAATGTAAAATATTAACCATAAAGTTAGTGCCTGAAGATAATGCAGACTTTTGGCTTGTTTTATTGGCTAAGGTAATTTTTAAAAAGTGTTTATACCCTTATATGCAATTTACAGGGTGTCCCAAAAAAAGAAAAATGAAAATTTTTGATGAAAAATAGCAGATTTTATAGAAAAAATGGGAAATTTTGGTGAAAAATCGTAATGGGGGACCTTTAGAATTTTTTAATAAAAAAAAGATTTTTTGGGATCCGGAAAATTTTTTCCTAAATTGAATTCTATTCAGGTAATTTTATGCGGGTAATCGATTGCGCGCATTCCCGAACCTTGAAAATGCTTCAAAAACACTCCTAGAAAGTCATTCTATATTTAAAAAAATGCAAAAATGACCATTTTCGAGCTTAAAATCCCAATTTTTCTCTGAATTATGGTCAAGAAAGCATTTTCAGAGTTCAGGAATGTACGCAATCGTTTCCACGCATAAAATTATCCATACAGAAGTCATTTTTAGTTTAAAAAAGTACACTTTTTTCATTAAAATCAGACACTCTGTACGATAAGGGAAAATTTTTTATCGCCCAATTCCACCGCGAATCGCTTCCCCGCTCGAACCCCCCCCTAATGTAAGTAAACAAGCTTATCTGGAGGAAATAGAGCGATTTTTCCCCCAGGTGACCCCTTCCGGACCCCCAAAATTAGCCACCATCTTAGGGGTGAATTCCAATGTTCTAAATTAAAAAAATTCCTTCAGATTCGAGTTCCGCATGTCGAAACTCCCTCCGGATATTCAGAAAATTTGGAGCACTTTTTGAAAATTCGAAAAATTTTATGAAGAGGTGTTTTATTAGCTTTTTCGAAAAAATCAAATTTTCAACCCTTAGAAGTGAGAATTTTGCAAAAATAATCTCATCATTCGATTCCCCGCATAAAATTACCTATATGCATGTGGAATTTTGCGCGTTTGAGCGATTTTTAGTTAGTTTGTTTTAGTCCGGACGCTTTTTGGCCTTTTTTCTATATAAAACCTTGTAAGCTGGACCTCCTTTTTAAAGGCTATTTTTTCAATGAAAAAAGCATTTTTGATGCGGTTTTTTTCACTATAGGGTTTTTAATTCTAAATCGAATTTGGGATGGTTTTGTTATCAAACTTCCGATTTCCAAAAATGCGTGCCGATCCCTAATTATGACGCAATACATAAGTTTGACTGATGTTTCAACAGAAATGGCTATGAAAAGTTAATTTTGACACGGACATTTCGAAAAGTTATATTCGAAACTGATTTCGACAAGTGGATATGTACCTTCGACACTTTTCGAAATATTCGCTTTGAAAATTTCTGTCGAAAGTTACCTTTCAAAAATAACTTTTTGAAAATAAACTTTCAAAACATATCTTTCGAAGCTTTCAGCCGTAAATAACTTTTCGAAATTTTGTGTCGAAACATCCTACAGCCGTTTATAGAGCATATGTCCTGTGAACGAGACATTACAAAATACTACTAATGAAGTGAGTGCATGTGGAAATCTTTGGATTCGTCAAGGCGTAACTGGTATTTGGACTGAAGGCTGGGCAAAAGTCCATAATCATCATATGTTTTACTGGATCCAAGGTTTCGATGTCCTTTTCGAAGCTGATTTAAGAAAATCCTTGATTATCAAAAGAGATGTGCCGAAGTCGGATTGGTGTAATAGAATTGAGCACTCATCATCACTCGGCCCATTGCTCTTAGTGCAGCATGGAAGGTTGCTTGAAAAAATTAGGTGTTTGTTAATCTTTCAAAAATTTTAGCTCAATTTATGTGCAATCTGAATTTGATCAATGCACAAATTTATGGTTTGAATTTCTTCAGAACGAAATTACTCAACCTGGGAAAACCTTGGAGAGTAGTCGCTTAACTTCAGATGATGTACCTATAATTGTGGATAAGTGCATTCAATTTATCACAACTTATGGCATTAATCAACAGGGAATCTATCGAAAAAATGGCTCAGCATCAGAAGCTCGGATTTTATTTGAAGAATTGAAAAGAGGTTGGTTATGTTGAAGTTTAGGGTTGGCGGGAGCCAGGGGGCTATAACCCCTTCTGAAGTCCGAAAAATTAAAAATTTTTTCTCTTGGTCCCTCTTATGTTTTTTCTCAAAATTTAAAAAAATCCTAATGGCCCTCCATTATGATTTTTCACCAAAAAAGCCCAAATTTTCACCAAAAATTATAATTTTTTGGTTAAGCACTTGTTTTTAAGCTGAAAAAAATTACAATTTTTATAGAAAAATAGTAAATTTTGGACTTTTTTGGTGAAAAAAAGTTTCCCCGATTCCTCCCCCTAGTTACGCCACTGCTCCAACCCTATTGATGTTAATTGTGTGATCAGAAGAAAAAATTTAGACCCAATTAATGCGCATTTGAAGCCTGTTACCGATGAAACGGTGAATGCAGTTGCAGACATTCTTCGCTCTTATTTTAGGCAACTTGAAAGTCCTTTAATACCTGTAAGATTCCATGAACAGCTTTATCAAATCTGTGAGTTTTTTATATTTGTTTATTAACAAAACAACCAAAAATTTACAACAATTTTAAAATTTTTAGCGGAAATGACGGATCTCCCACACAAACTAAATTCATATTATGATGTGCTATGTCAATTGCCTACCGTTCATTTGAATACGCTTAGAAAATTGTTGGACCATCTCAAAGAAGTTACCTCACATGCAAATATTAATTTGGCGACAGTTGAAAATCTTTCCAAAGTTTTTGGACCTACTGTTTTCACCGTTGATAAGGTGAGAATCCGTAAAAAAACTTTTTTCGTTTATTTACAACTAGAGGATGTACAAAAAACTTGGAATTTGGGCGATTTTTTCATATTTCGACCCGAAATTTTCAAAAATGAGGGCTAATTTTATGCGAAGAATCGATTACGCGCATTCCCAAAGCTTGAAAACGTTTCCAGGGGTGCCAAGTCTGCTTATTTTTCAGAAAAATGCTGATTTTGAGATTCAAATATGGCAAACATCTGATTTTTCAGTGTCAATTCTGATTTTTGAGATACGAAATTTTGTCAAATTTATAAGAAATATAGTGGAAAATGAGCATTTTGCTGATTGTTGCTCCTAAAATCTGATTTTTGAAGTCTGATTTTGAACAAATGCTCTTGGCATCCCTGCCTTCCTGACCCTGATTCATAGAAATGAGTGTTTTGTATTGAAGCGAAAATCGAAAATTTTCGGCTTTCTGTCTCAAAATCATCCTTCTGGGGGTAATTTTATGCGGGGAATTGATTGCGCGCATTCCCGAAGCTTGAAAATGTTTCAGGGAAATTAGTACATGTTCGATTTTCATTTCAATACTAAAACACCCATTTTCCTGAATCAGGGAAGCATTTTCAAGCTTCGGGAATGCGCGCAATCGATTCCTCGTATAAAATTAATAATAGGGTCATTTTTGAAAAAAATCGAAAAAACATGAAAAAATCGTCCAAATTCCAGTTTTTTTATACACCCTATAGTAATTTTTTTATACCCTGTAGTAATTTGTTTATAGTTTAATGAAGCCACAATCGATACTTATTCAAAAACTGCAAGACAAATTTTCGTTATGCGAGACCTATTGAAACACTACACTGAAATCTTCCAACCTTCTGAAGTGGAGATACAAAAGAAGCTCAAAATGGACGAATTTCAAGAAAAAGCCAATTTAAAGGTAGCGCATTTCCTATATTTTCCCTGTAACAGAAAAATTTAGACACCAGCTAAAGGCTTCTTATTTCCCATTCATCTGTACGAGAGAGATAACAAATGTTTTAACGTGCAAACAGATTGGCAAGCTTCTGATGTTGTTTTATTTAGGCTAAAGAAGTTAAACATGGAGTCATTTTTTAGCAGCTACGCTTTATTTGAGGCAAGGATTTATCTTTGCTAATTATACAGGGTGCTCCAAAAAACCGCCATTTGACCATTTTTGGCGAAAAGTTTTCAAAAAATTTTTCTCCAAAATGACTCATTAGGGGTAATTTTATGCGAGAAATCGATTGCAAGCACTCTCGAACGCTTTTTAAGCCTGTTTCATAGAAAATACTGGTTTTTCGAGTATTTTATACATGTTTTTCCCCAGTAAAAATAAGTATTTTCCTATAGAAAAAATTGTTTGAAAAACTTTCGCCAAAAAAATGCTCAAATGGCGGGTTTTTTGGAACACTTTGTATATGTCAGAAAGTCTAGGTTGTAAAAAATGGTCAACTTGAACGAAGAATTTGTGGAAATGAGACAATAAATTCTATAGTTTTTGGACGATGGCTAGAATGGGAACATCCCGAATGCTTCATCTTAATGAAAAAAGATTCTTATCCATTTCAACCACATGTAAGAGTTAGTTTTCCAATTTCATTGTCTTCATTTTGAATTAGAACATTCGTGCATTTGTTGAAGATGTAAAAATAGCGGAACCCGGTTCAAAATCCTTTAAATCAGCACAGCTAAAAAATGAATGCAGCACTCGAGTGATTCAATATTCTAAAGTAAGTTTAAAAAAAACATTCAACTAGATGATTTCTTCTTAGAATCTAAAATCCCAGAATGAATGGAATATCGACAAAATGGTCTGGTTTCTTGGGCATGAAGCTGATCGAAAACCACCTCATCCTCACACTTTAACCTTCTTTCTAACGGACAAATCAAAATATAAGACAAAGTTTGCTGGATATTGCTTATCCTTTAAAGACGACAACCAACGAATTCAATGGCTGAATTCTATGATTATTTCTAAACAAGAATATTTAGAAACTCCATTAATACAGCTAAATTAATTGAACTTTCGGAGCTAGTTCACTATTTGTGCTCCACTTATCATGGTCCAAAAGTCAAAAAAATTTTTAAATCAACTGAAAAACTTCTATTTAGGGATTTTTTAGTCGAGGAATCGAAATAAAAGTCCTCGGCAAAGAGGCGATATATCCTCGCCTAAGGGGCAAAAAGTCCTGGCCAAAGGGGCAAAAAGTCCTCGCCAAGGGGGCAAAAAGTCCTCGCCAAAGGGGCAAAAGTCTTGACATTTTAAAAACGTGTTTTCTCGACTATTCTGGACGAGAAAACACTTTTTCAGCGTTTTTGACAATGTCAAGACTTTTGCCCCCTTGGCAAGGACTTTTTGTCCCTTAGGCAAGGATATACCGCCCCTTTGCCCCCTTGTATATTCTAGACATTTTTAGTTTTATCAGTTGTGATTTTTTGTGTAAAATTTCATTGTTTTTTAATTTCCTGTATATGAGTCAAAAAATTGCATTAAGCTTTTGTATAACTGTATTTATTACATATAAAGCGTCTCAAACTGCGCAACTTGGCGCAAGAAACTCGCGGGATTTATACTAAGACGCAAGACGCGCGCGTCTTAGCATTTTGAAGACGCAGCGTCAAGACGCGACATTCGTTTATACTTAGCCGCAGCGAAAGACGCTGCGTCTTGCCGCAGCGGCAGACGCCGCGGCTCATTTTCCATGCATTTTTTTGAAGTATAAACAAAAATCTCGCGTCTTGCCGCGGCGGCAAGTATAAACCCCGCCTAAGGCTTTTTTGGCTTTTTAAAGTGTAATTTTTTTGTTTTTTTTCAAAACCATTGCTTTATTTGTGCTTTTTTTAAAGGTGCTTTAATTCGAAAATGGCTAATACACATTTGACCTCATTTTTTATCGATTGCCATTTTACTTTGACCTGGGGTTAAATGTGTATTAGCCTAGAAAACCTGTGTATAATTTCATATGCCTTTATTGAATTTGTGCTCAAAAAGCATTATATCAAGTTATTTGTTGCCTTTTTAACTGTGCCAAAACGTCTAATAATAAAGATGTTGTTTTTATTTATACTAAAGGGGAAGTAAACTTTACACCAGCATCTCGAAGAGTGCATTTCCAACTTCAAAATGTTATATCTCCTCAACTATAAAAGACTTTTGATCGGAATCTTTAAAAAAAATATCACGATGCCTAGAATATTTAAAAAAAAGACTCCGACCAAAAATCTCGGTTGAGGAGATATAACACTTTAAAGTTGAAAATGCACTCTTTGAGATGCTGCTGTAAAGTTGACTTCCCCTCTAAGCATTTAATAATAAAGATATTTTTATTTATTGTTTTAATCTACTTTGTTTAAACAAAGAATATCTCTCTTTCTCGCTGATTATCTTAACGACTATCTTTTTAGAACTATGAGTTTGAACAGAGTCCAGCAGATACTACAAATTGATACTTCGAAAACATGCACTATTTTGTCTATTCGACATTTCCCTGGATTAGCGCGTCCAGAAAAGCAACCTTTAAGAAGAAGACCTGGTACAAATATTACTTTTCCAAAGGTGAAAAAATATGATTCTGTTTCCAAGACTATTTATGGTACTGAAACAAAAGTTGGAATGAGGTAAGTTTGGATTAAAAAATCAAGGCAGTGTAGTAGTTGCACTATATCTAGGGATTTTTAAAAATATTTTCAATGCCACTTCCTCATGGGGCACTAGGGATGTAACGTATTCGTATATACGAAATAATATTTTTTGGGATTTTGTATAAACGAAAATGATCATTTTCCACATAGATTTATAGACCCCTGATTCAGAGAAATAAGAATATGTATTGAAGCGACATTCAAAATTCTCATATTCTTGCTTCAATACACACTCTTATTTCCCTGAATCAGGGTCAGGGAAGCATTTTCAAGCATTCAGGAATGCGCGGAATAGATTCCTCCACATAAAATTACCCCTAGAAAAATCATTTTTGCAAAAATTCAAAAAAATTTTTGGAGATCTGGCTGTGAAGGTTACTCCCTTTAACAAAATATTTTCAGAAGTTCATTATCGTTCTTTCCGAGTAAATACCCATCTACTCCCGAACTTGTGATGGCGACAACTGCCGCTAAGACAAGAATGAAAAAATTAACATGGATGTTAAACAGATACATTGAATACAGAAAAAGATACGATACTCTTATTGCAAAAAGGACCGATGAATTTGAAATGGGAAAAAGTTTGCTGGCTCAAATGATGGGATGGGAAAAAGGTCAAGTTTCGCAGAGGGATGTAGATACGGCTATTGAATACCTTTTTCCTAGTGGTCTTTTCGAAAAGAAAGCCCGTCCAACTATGAAACCACCTGAGGTAAAACGAGAGAAGATGTGATTTTCGGATAAAAAGATTTTTACAGGAATATACTCCAAAAATTCCGATGTTCGACTTTGATCAATTGGGTCGTCCTGACAATGGTCTATTTTACACACATTTGCCAAACTTTTATGCAATTATGTCGGTGAGTTGTTTATTTATTCGAATAAAAAATCGAGTACCGGGAGTTGAGCGCCAAAAATGTCCAAAATTTTACATTTTTTTATCCTAAAATGATCAAAATTTTACATTTTTTGACCTAAAATGACCAAAATTTTCCATTGGGGGTTGACTCCCAGCGGTACTTCTGAGCGATGCTCCTCGTTAAAAATGTATTGGTTATTACTAATACTTTATTATTATTATTAATCCCTGCTATAGCTACTTTTTTTGAAAAAAATTTTTGTCTCCGATTTCGATCATTTTGGTGTCAACCGTCTTCTCTCATCATTCCCTACAACTTTTTGTTCTAGGGCTGACATTTTAAATCAAACTTTTCCAAGATCGTCGTGGACAGATAGACACACTTACATGTTTAATGTAGTAGAATTTTAGGAAGTTGGTCAAAAATCTCTTGACTTGATAAGACATCATGATGAACAAATCAGGGTGACAGGGAAAACATCGGAAGAATTGTTCCCAAAGCATCTTGCAATCAATTTGTATGGGAGTAAATGGATATCTAAAGAGGTTCTGGTGAAAAGAATAGGCGAAAAGTTAACGGAAACACAGGTAAGAGATGATTTTTCTGGGAAAAATTTTTCGATTTTAGACCACGTTCAATGGGGTATAAGAGCCGAAGTAGCTCCTACGGTATTGATTGGGGGAGGGATTTCTCTCTACTGCCCCTCAAAGGGGGGTGGTGCAAATTAGGGCCCTTTCTCAAAAATTTTTTTTGAAAAATGACCTTAAGGGGTAAAAATAGGGTGAAAAATCGATTGCGCATATCCCCGTCGCGTGAAAATGCTTCCTTCACCTTGTTTTTGCGAAAATAGCACTATTTCACGTTTGCTAGTGCTATTTTTGCGAAAACAAGGTGAAGAAAGCATTTTCACGCGACGGGGATGTGCGCAATCGATTTTTCACCCTATTTTTATCCCTTGGTCATTTTTCAAAACAATTTTTTTGAGAAAGGGCCCTAATTTGCACCCCCCCTTTAACACATCTTTGTTTGCTGAGGCGGGTGTATTTTTTTACTTCATGGTATGAAAGCCATATTTTTTGAGATGGGATTGTCCCGGAAAAAACCGGTTTTTCCCAGATTTTTCTTGTAAAATCTATTCTACAAGCACCAAAATGTAAAAAAAATTTTCCTATAAGAAATCAAGATCTACAATTTTTGAGTGAACACTTTTTGCCAAAAATTTCCCGGAAAAAATCTGGATGAATCCGATTTTGGAAAAATCTCAGCCCATCTCTCTACATATTATTTTTTAGTATGCAGCGTTGATTCAAGCACTGGAGCATTTGGCATCGTTGCCTAATTCATATATGGAACTAACATTAATCAACAAATTTCGCAAAGGAATTAGTGAAACTACAAAGCCAGCATCCCTTTGGGATGTAAAAAAGTTGCCTATAGTTCACGAAAGGTTCAACGAGAAGCAAGAAAAAATTAGACATGTACTCGCGAAAACTTATGTGAAACGAACCGATGTTGAAGTGACGGTTACTGAACCTGGAACAGGGCAATATACTGTGGATGGGCACGGCCTCGATTCCTATCGTTCACTAATGGCTAGGTATTATAGGCCAGTGGATTACGATTACGCGTAATTAGAGTTCTAATCAGCGTTGTAATTATGGAAAAAGGGAACCAGGGGAAAATCCCCCAATCTGAACAATTTGGTACTTTTATGGATTAGGGGGCCAAAATGACAGAGTTCTGGAGCCGAAAAAATTTCCTATAGCCCGTTTCAGCTCCAACTATAAAAAAGCTGGACCCAAAATTCAAAGTCGTTATCTTCCGTCCGATCTTGCAAGTTAAGCAACGTTGGGTCAACTTTTATATCGTAGGTTCAACTCCCATCCGTTTCCATGTGTCCAAATTCGTTAAAAAATTTTGCATATGGGTATTTTTATGTGAGAAACACGTTGGTAAAATTATTTTTTCAAAAACCTTATGAAAACATGATTTTTTAAAACTTTTTCGAATAACACCTAATTTCGTTAAGAAAGTTGTCAAAAATAGCATTTTCATAAGTTTTTTTTTGAAAAAATAACTTTACCAACGTCTTCCTTACATAAAAATACACATATGCAAAAAATTTTTCGAATTCGGTCACAAGGGAGCGGATGGGGATCGAACTTACGAGAGTCCATTCGGCCCAACGTTGCTTAACTTGCCAGATCGGACGGGATGCCGACTTCGGATTTTGAATTTTGAATCTAGCTTTTTTATAGTTGGAGCTGAAACGGACTATATGACATTTTAAAGTTTGGGCGGATTTTATTTTCTGCCACTGTATGCCCAAAATTATGACACGCTGGTTCTAATTACGGGTTTTTCCGATAAAGTTTCACCACTGCGGCCAACCAAAACATATGAGAACCATTTTGATAGCTGAATCGAAAATTTTCAGAGAGATCTTTTTGTCTCCACTTGTAATGACGAATTTATTGGGAAAAGTTGATGTGAAAGCGAAAATTGTATTCGGGCCTGGAGGTCTTTCAGTTGTTCCAAGAGCAGTTCGGCACGGAGTTAGTCTAGCACTTCTCCAGCTTTTCCCCGAAACGTTTAATGTCCTTAATTATTGTAAGTTTTGGGGTAACTCTCTCTCTCTTTGGGCTAATAACTATTTTTCTTGAGCATAAGAAAATTCGATTTTTGGGGCAAAAATTCGGTTTTTCACAAAAAATCAATTTTTCGAGCAAAATTAGATTTTTCATAAAAAATTCAATTTTGGGGCAAAAGTCAAAAAAATTACGAGAGGCCTTTTTTCAAAGCTTGTCTTCATCTAACAATAAATTTTCAGCTGGTTTGCTAACAAGAGATCCACGAGTGAGAGAACGAGATAAGATCAACCATAAAGGCCCTCGAGCAAAATGGCCATTGTATGTTCTTATAACTCTTTACTATTACTATATATCGACTTTTTTTATAGCAAAAAGCGTTAGAACTTGGGCTATTGGATATAGTTATTTTTATCATGTTATTATTATGTTAGATGTTATGTTGTTTTTCAATAAATATTATCTCATTTTTATTTGAAAAAATTCAGCTTTCTTTTACACATGTGTGGTTTTTTATTGCTCCTATATCTCAAAGGCTCTAGGACGTTTGCCAACGGACTTTTGCCAACGGACCTTTGCCAACGAAAAAAGCGTTGGCAAAAGTCCGCTTTTTCAATATCGAGATTTTAAATGAAATTCAGGCAACTTTTATTTTGATTTTCTATGTTTTGTCATTGCAATGACAACACATAGAAAATCAAAA
>JAQGCO010000040.1:0-17897 GCA_034700925.1 Acrobeloides cf. buchneri Gr-Nem-00862
ATAAGAAGTTTCCAGATGTTGAAAAAATAATCTAAGGGGTCTAAAGGAACCACCCACCCCATCCCCTCCCCACGGGGGGGGGGGACAAAAATCAATTTTTCAAAAAGTGCTCCACATTGGCTGATTTTTTGTACTCGGGGGGTTTTCGGCTATGGGAAACACGAAACCGAAAGAATTTTTAAATTTTGACCTCACGGGGTACTCATAGCGATGGGATGGGGTAAAAAACCCCGGCAATAGGAGGGAATCCACCGCACATAAATTTAACGGAATTGTACGCACAGGATTTTACGCACATGGATTTTTCCCACGAATATTACGCACATTTTTTTAGATTTTACGCACAGGATTTTACGCACGGATGTTACACACATCTTTTAAATTTTAAATTATCTCAGCTCAGCGATCGATTCAAGCTATGGTCTTGGTGTCATTCGATAGCTAAGGGTTAAACCTTTAAAATGACACAAAAACTTATCGAAATTGAATGTGGCATTTTTGGTGGATTCCTATTGCCCATTTTTGTTCAAATTCGTTTTAAAACTACAAAATTTATTTAAACTTATACTATAAAAAATGTGCGTAAAATCCTGTGCGTTCTCTTCGTGTGCGTAGAATCTATATGCGTAAAATCCGTGCGGATTTTCAATGTGCGGTGGATTCCCTCCTATTGCCAAGACCCCTAGGGGTAAAAAATCGAATTTTATAAATGGACCCAACTCGGGCTGAAGGCCGAACACCGCAGGAAGTCATTCGGAAAGCAAGGTCGAAGGCCGGGCAATGCAGGAAACATTCGGAAAGTGAGGCCGAAGGCCGAGCACAGCAGGAAATCATTCGGAATGCGAGGCCGAAGGTCGGGCAATGCAGGAAACATTCGAAAAGTGAGGCCGAGCACCTCAGGAAGTCATTCGGAAAAGCGAGGACGAAGGCCGAGCAACGCATAAATTATTCGGAAAGCGATGTTAAGCACCGCAGGAAGTCATTCGTAAAGCGAGGCCGAAGGCCGAGCAATGCAGTAAATCATTCGGAAAGTGAGGCCGGGCAATGCAGGAAACATTCGGAAAGTGAGGCCATATCAGATCCGCAGAAAATCATTCGGAACGCGAGGTCGAAGGCCGAGCAACGCATAAATTATTCGGAAAGCGATGTTAAGCACCGCAGGAAGTCATTCGTAAAGCGAGGCCGAAGGCCGAGCAATGCAGTAAATCATTCGGAAAGTGAGGCCGGGCAATGCAGGAAACATTCGGAAAGTGAGGCCATATCAGATCCGCAGAAAATCATTCGGAACGCGAGGTCGAAGGCCGAGCAACGCATAAATTATTCGGAAATCGAGGTTAAGCACCGCAGGAAGTCATTCATAAAGCGAGGCCGTAGGATGAGAAACGCATAAATTATTCGGAAAGCGAGGCCGAAGGCCGGGCATTTTTTTGGCCTTACTTTCCGAATGTTCCTGCATTGCCCGGCTTTCGGCCTCGCTTTCCGAATGATTTCCTGCGGTGCTCGGCCTTCGGCCTCGCTTTCCGAATGACTTCCTGCGATGCTCGGACTTCGGAATCTCGTTCCGAATGATTTCCTGCATTGCCCGGCCTTCTGCCTCGCTTTCCGAATAATTTATGCGTTGCTCGGCCTTCGGCCTCACTTTCCGAATGTTTCCTGCATTGCCCGGCCTTCGGCCTTGTTTTTTGAAACGCCGAAGGTCGAGCACCGCAGGAAGTCATCGGAAAGCGAGGCCGAGCACCGCACGAAATCATTCGGAAAGCGAGGCCTAAGGCCGGGCAATGCAGGAAACATTCGGAAAGTTAGGCCGAGCACCGCAGGAAGTCATTCGGAAAGCGAGGCCGAAGTCCGGGTAATGCAGGAAACTTTCGAAAAGTGTGGCCAAAGGCCGAACAATGCAGAAAATCATTCGGAACGCGAAGTCGAAGGCCTAGCAACGCATAAATTATTCGGAAAGCGAGGTTAAGCACCGCAGGAAGTCATTCGTAAAGCGAGGCCGAAGGCCGAGCACCGCAGAAAATCATTCGGAACGCGAGGCCGAAGGCCGAGCAACGCATAAATTATTCGGAAAGCGAGGTTAAGCACCTCAGGATGCATTCGTTTTAGTAACTACTCTTTAATGGGGAAATGTGCGCGTGTGTGTCTTTTTGTCTCTGAGGACTAATTTTTTCATGCCCTATTTTTTTACGGAACCTTGGTTAAACCGTTTAGAATAGTCTAAAAATGTAGGCCCCGACTATGTGAAAACTCATCACAGGTGTTTATCGCTCCGAGTGCAACCGATAGCGGAGAGCGCCAAAGGCTATCCCAAGTAAAGCTCGTTAGCGGAAAGCGCCGCAGGCGCGTTGGTCTAAGATCATACTTTATTTTTTTGAAAAAAAATAGCGCCGTAGGCGCGTCGGCCTAGGAACTTTCAATTACTGTAAAGTGGAGAAATCGGCCGTTGTGGTTTTCCGTTAATCAGATTTCCACACGCCATTTTGGAGCCCGTGGCCAGTATCCACACGTTCTATCATATACGACTTAGAGAATTTGAAAGTGCTTATAAGAATTTGCACGCTTTTCCCTTGCATTCATGTCTTAACAAATTTGTATTCATGTATTAACAAAGTGCATTCATGTCTTAACAAATAATTTTCAACTTAATTCAGTTGAATATACTACATTTAATAAGATTTTTAATCCTTTGTTATACAATGGGCAAAAGATATTTACTACTTTATTACGTGCACTAGGCACGCAACATAGGTACTAAACAATGGAATAAGTAAGCGACCTAATGATATCGCTTAATAGAAGTTTAATGCATTCCCTCCGGGGATGTTTGTTTTGTTTTTTGGGGTTCCTACGCTCATTTTTAAGATTTTTGCTCATTATCTTTTGATAGACAAACGTTAGCAAATTAATTTTCGCATGAGAATTTTTTCAGACCATGAGAATTACAATGATAGGTCACTTATAGGGTGTCCCACTAAAGAACGTAGGAAAAAGGATAAAAACGAATAAGCGACTTTTGGTGACTCTATCTAGATTTTCTTTTTTCAGACAAATTTCTCAAAAACTATACATTTAATTTTTCTACTTTTTGAACGAATAATTATTAGGAGAGTGTCTAAAGAAGATGAAAATTGAATAATTAAATACCAATTAGCAACCTCAATCTTTCGGCGTGAGACTTTTTATTTGAGAACTTCTTCGGAGAGGGCTAAACATTTGAGGAATTTAATTTAAGACCGAACATTCGAGGCCCATAATTTGAGGACAAGTCTTTGAGGGCTTGAGGACTTGATTTTTTAGGACGCTACATTTGAAGCTTTTATTCGGGTTTTTAAAAAAAATTTACAATCTTATTCAAAAAATGATTGACTATTTTGATGGGCCTCAAATGTGGCGTCCTAAAAAAACAATCTTCAAAAGTTTGTCCTCAAATTTCGAGTCTCAAATGTTCAACCTCATCTGTCTTGCCTTCAAAAAAAGGCCTCTCCGAAAAAAACTCAAATAAAAAGCCTCAAGCGTAGCCACGCCAATATTTCATAGGTTTACAAAAAATTTATTCCAAGAATTTCCTAGATTTTGGAACTCCTATTTCAAGTGTTTCATAAATTTATGAATGAATTGAACGAGCAAAAACAAACATCTTGCTTCCTTACATCGTTTTACCTAATGATTTGTACTATTTGACTTCATTTAAGATATAAATTTAGGTACAGCTTTCTTATTTCATTATCTGTAAGAAAAAAATCTTGTGCAGTTATGAGTAATTCAACCATGGATCCAGTTGAAGCTTGTAAAATTCAACAAAGACTTGTTGTTGATTTTCAATCGACAACGCGCAATATAATAGCACTGTTTCCATTAATATATGCTATACCATCACTCTTGCTTCACATAAGTATTATAATTTTGTTAATCAGAAAAAGGAAAATGGCAGAATTCTCGAGCGATTTTTATAGATTGTTTATTGTGGCAAGTGTAGTTGTAAGTTACATAATAAAGTAAAAGCAGAGGTGAAAAGTTGTGACAAATTGGCCGATGCACAAAAATGGCATAGACAAGAACGGGATGGAACGATCTTTCAAACAATATATGAACGGGATGTTTGTAATTGTGCTTGTAATTCCCATCATCGTCCCGTTATTGCATATGCCACAAAAATGTTGCAATTTGCTTAAAATGTGGAAAAAATTTTAAACATATTTTTGATTAAATCGCTCGCCACAAAGCTTCAATTTTCCTTAACCTGTGCAAATCTCCACAAATTTAATCATTCCCAGTTTACATATGACAAAACTAAACTGAACAAATTTAAGGCTCTAAGTTATTGGTGTACATATTATTATGCTTACAGATTAAATCTCTCTTCACTTGCATCGTTTCTCTACGAATGGATGCCAATTTTTGGGGTTGGTAATGTCTTACCAATTTTTTTAGCATCTTATTTCATGTATGTCGACATTTTGGTTTCTGTAGTAATATCTTTTAATAGACTTATCGCGATCGTATTTCCATTTTACTATGACAAAGTAAGCTTTTTTATAACAACAAAAAATTTTAAGAACCTTACAAAAGCCACTGGTCCGCTCCTCCCCTTTCTGGAAGTCTTGCTACACCACATCTGGAGGGAGAGGGTGATCCCAGGGGGAGGGGGAGCGGCCAAAAAATCATAAAGGTCTCTTATGATTTTTTAATTTTTGGTTAATTTTTAAAAAAATATCAAGTTTTTACAAAATTTAACTATTTTTTAACGTTTTTAATCAATAAACTGAATACCGAGCGCCTACGGCGCTTCCGTGGCTCCTAAGCTGAGCTTTCGAGCTCTCCGATCACCTTGGATATACATATGAGTATAATATTAAGGTCATTTTACGTAAAAATTAAAAATCAATTTTCTAGTGATCAGGCCTGGCCTGATCACTGATTGAAGACCCGCCTGCAGGCCTCCTAGGGCCGTTCTGGTCCTGCCCATCCGGCCTGAATTTTTTAAAGAAAATTTTTCACTAAAAAATGCAATTTTTTCATCAAAAATCGTCATATTTTCTTTCAAAAATGTGGTTTTTTGACTAAAAATGCAATTTTTTATCTAAAAAGTGTCATTTTTTAGTCCAAAAATTTTTTATCCATTTTTTAGCTCAAAAATTGACATTTTTAACCATTCAGGCCGTCCCAGATCGGCCTTCCAGGCATGCGCATTTGCTCCTCCAAAAATTGTAAAAATTTAGATATGGAAAAAACTATCTCACTTATTCAATATTTTTCTCTTCTTAACCCCACTAATATTCACTTGGGCGATATTCTTTTATCCAATAGCAGCATGCAGGATTTCTAATATTAATAATACTGGAGAACACTATGTTATTACGAATCCTGTGGGACCATTTATTGGAGTTAGTCTTTTTTACCAACAAATTAACCCTTATAAAAATATTTAGATAAATTTAAACCTTGGTAGTGTTATAGTTGGAGTATTTTCTTCTGTTTTGAGCTTTATCATGAACATGATTATTATTTGGTATCTAGCAACTCGACGAAAAAACATGAAGAAAAATAATGCTACAAATGGATTTAATACATCAACTTCAGAAATCAAGTTTATGGCAATCACCATCTTAATATTTATTAATACTTTAATTTTTGGCTTGCTGCAAGTAAGATAAATGCTTTTTAAACAATATTCATTTAAGAATTTTTTAGCTAGCTATATATCTAGGAAGAAATGGATATGTACAAATTTTATCTCAGCTCTACGATACAATTTTTTCATCAAGACACTATTTTGTTGATCTAATTTGTTTGTCACCTCCATGGTTTCTTCTTTTAACCAGCACTGATGTGAGGAGGAATATTTTATTCTGGAAAAAGAATAACAATAACACTTTATTTGTAACAACAGTAAAATCCTTAACTCGTACTACTTAAAAAATGCTTTCTTTCTTCGGTCCTATGGGAGATGGGTTCTCTGAACGCCCCGATAGCAAGCAGCGTTAGGATTTAATTTCGGGGGGGGGGCATATATGTACAGTAGGGGTGGGACCTAAGGGCGTAGATATGGGGGGGGGGGGAACTATCTAGTATCACGTTGTTTTAATAAATCTAATGATGGGGGCAATCGATTGAGCCTTCGGGATACGGAAATGTGTTTAAACTCTATTTTTAGCAAATTTTTGAAATGGGGGGAGCAGGTTATTGAACAACCTGTATTAAGAGCGCGAGTTTTGAATGCATTTATTGTGAAATTGTATTGTATTTAAGTTTGAACTGTTTTTATTTGGAAATAAAATTTTCATAAAAGAACGCCTCCACTGTTTATATTTGTTTATAGGGGTCATCCAGATATTACGTAATCAACTTTTTAGTGGTCTACCCCCCCCCAAATGTAATCATCCAAAATGCACTAACGTAATAAATGGAAAAAATTGTTATTTTAACAGTTTATTTTTATTTTGGGCCTATGGAGGTATTGATTTTTATTGAAAAAGATGGATAATTTTAATTTTTCGTACGAGACCTCATCGATCTAGCACTCGAGCCCATGTCGTGACGACAGGGCAGAGTTGTGGATTTGTGCCGAGAAGTCAAAAGATTGTGTCGAGAGGGTTGTTCCGGGGTGGGAGGAGTGAGAGAACAGAGTGTTGTGCCGAGGGAAGGGGACGAGGGTTGTGCCGGTGGGTGAGGAGGGGACAACAAGAATTGATGCACTTTTTTGGCCGGCATAAGGCCTGCCAAAAACCTAAGGAGGGATCTCTCATTATGATTTTTCACCAAAATTGTCAAATTTTCCCATTTTTCATCAAAAATGTAAAAAAATCTGCTATTTTCCACCAAAAAATTTCTTTTTTTGAGCATTTTCAGTTTTAAAAACAAGGATTTTTCAAAAAAATTTTCGCCTATATAAAGGAGATGAAATTGATTTTTGAAAATTTTTTGAACACCCCATGTTATCAAATAATGAATTTCTGTAAAAATAATATCATAAAAAACGTCGAAGGTGTTTGAATAAAAATGTTTGAGTTAGAGGAACTTGTTCCAGGAGTTGTGACAATGGTTGTAGTAATTGGATTGCTAGCGCTTATGGTAGTTTTATTCAATCTTGTCGACATCATAGATGTCGCGCTGGTTTTTGTCGTAGTAGTGTCGACAGAACTTGTTGTTGTGTTTTCTGCCAACATGGTATTTATTTTACTGGAATCGGTTTTATAAGTCATCGTAGAGGAGGCAGAAGGGTACTTATTTGCTGTTGTGGAGGTGATCTAAAATTATTTTGACGATACTGAAAAATAAATTTGATATTTTACATTTTCTGAAATGCATTTATAAGTTTGAATAACAACCCCATGTACGAAGGTCATGTTAACACCAAGTAAATCTCTCTAAATGTTTCAAAAATAAAAACGAAAAAATTTGTTGTTTACTTCACAGCTATAACCTAAAGGTACGGCATATTTGCAACCACTCGTCATAATTTTATTTACAAAAGATTCGCATCCACGAACATTGCAAAAGTAAGCACCTTTCATTTCTAAAAATTTGATATTTCTAATCTATTCAAAAAAATTTTATAGCTTTACAAGGAACCGACCAGTCTTTATGAGAGACCTAAAGGATTTCAAATTTTTTAGGCATAAGGACTCATGGAACCCCGGATCAAATGGATCTAACAACTCTAGTTCCTATCAAAGTAATAGTTGCGAAGAGATTGAAGCTGGGCAAACTGTTCGAATTTAGTCTTTTCTTCTTTGGTAGAGGCTAAACGTCGGCAATCAGGGTATATGATTCGATCGACTGTACACTATGCATAAGGTTCCTTGGATTCTGGGTCCCCCGGATCCTGGGGCTTGTTTTAGGACTCGGGCACCATGACCCAATTAGAGTCTAGGATCTAATAGGATCCTGAAATCAAGACCCAAAATTTTCTCCGGTTCTGAATCCCGAACCCAATTTCTGTCTCTGAATAAAACCGTTGTCACTTTTTCTACACTATTTACCGTCAGTTCCATAAACATCGTTACTAATTTCAACACAATATTTATCTGATGCCAAACATTCAAAAGTGTGTGGTTGACTTTCATCTGGAGTAGAAAAAGCGACAGAACCATCCGGGCCACCAAATTCTAACCAGTTATAATAACTTTCACATGAATGAGAAAAATTCGACGGCTTAACGTTGGTTTGATTCGCACAAAATCCACAAGTTTTAGCACATTCTTGTAGCATTATGAAACTTTATTGCAGTTATGACTTGTTTATAAAATTCAAAGTCTTACCCATAAACAGAATCGTTGCATAGATTAATGTTCTCATTGCAATTAACACTTAAATCTATACAAGAAGGATTGTCCGATTGCAAGATTTTTGAATGAACAACAAATATGTTTAAAAGAAATAGAAGGAGCTTCATCTTTAAATGTGCAGAGTAACCCACGGTTGATCGTCGCTCTTAGGTCCGTCCATAAATTACGTTCTCAAAAATCGTGATTTTTTTACCTCCCCCTCTTTTAACTAATTTTTCTTAATAAAGCCTTCATTAAAGTAGGTTTAACCTTTCGGCGTGGCTACGCTTGAGGCTTTTTATTTGAGAACTTCTTTGTAGAGGGCTAAACATTTGAGGAATTTAATTTAAGGCCGAACATTCGAGGCCTATAATTTGAGGACAAGTCTTTGAGGACTATACTTGAGGACTCGATTTTTTTAGGGCGCTAATTTAAAAAAAAAATATAAAAAACAGAAAATATGATCTCTAAATCTTATGGGCCTCAAATGTAGCGTCCTAAAAAATCGAGTCCTCAAAGTCTTGTCTTCAAATTACAATCCTCAAATGTAGCGTTCTAAACAAAAAATCTTCCAAATCTTGTCCTCAAATTCCAAGTCTCAAAAGTTCAGTCTCATCTGTCTTGCCTTCAAAAAAAGGCCTCTCCGAAAAAACCTCAAATAAAAAGCCTCAAGTGTAGCCACGCCAACCTTTCAACCGACCCCCTTATTTGGGAACGTAATTTATGGATGGCCCTTTAATTTGGGCATATCTCGGCAATTTTAAAGGCTTTAACAAAAAATTTTTTTTAATGCACCAAATTTTCTCAGATACACCTGTGGCAAAATTTTCGATACCCGACACCCCTATGATTTTGGAATAAGTCTGTGTATTGAAGCAAACGTCTGATTTTTTCCCTTGCGGAATTTTTGAAAAATAACAAGAGCGCATCGAAAAACATTAGACCCCCCAAAAATCTCTTAAAAAGGATTCATAGTTTTTGAGATAATGAATTTCAACGTTCTTATGAAATAGCGGAAAATCGAATTTTTGGCACTTATGCACTTTACCCCCCCCCCCCAGGCTGAAAACAAACAAAATCAAATTTTCATCATTTTTTTCAACACACCAAAAATTTTATCCCAAATTTTACTTATCTTGTTCGTATTTTTGTTAGTTTATTGAT
Organism: Acrobeloides cf. buchneri Gr-Nem-00862; assembly: GCA_034700925.1. Taxonomy (NCBI): domain Eukaryota; kingdom Metazoa; phylum Nematoda; class Chromadorea; order Rhabditida; family Cephalobidae; genus Acrobeloides; species Acrobeloides cf. buchneri Gr-Nem-00862. The sequence goes on from JAQGCO010000040.1 coordinate 9,429, forward strand.
TATTTCTTGAATTTACGACTTTTTTTAGGAAGAATTATAAAAGAGCAAAGATGGATTTTTGGCGGAGTGGAAAGAGGAGGAAAAGTTTGCTTCATGCATGAACTTGTCGATGCCTCAGGAAAAGAATTGCCTAGAAGTGCTTTGGAAAGCTTACGGAGGAATTAAACGCCTGCCTGAAGGCTATAAGCATGCCGCCGTTAACCACAAATACAATTTTTTCGACCCCCAAGATTCAATCGTGCATACTCAGAGCGTGGAGAGTACATGGCAGAAATTCAAATCCGAACATCACTCACGATATGGAACTCACCGCTAAATTATAGGGCCTACCGTTTTTCGATGCGCTCTATAAAATGGCGTATTTAATTTTCAAAAATTAAAGGGAAAAAATCAAATTTTCATTTCAATACATAAACTTATTCAAAAATCATAGGGATCATACATGGGCAGACTCCTGGTGACCCAAGGTTTTTCATCTTAGGGTTGTGGATCGGGGGGGGGGGACATAGAATATGGGTCGGAAGGCCGACAAATTGAGGATTAATAGTCGAAAAGTAGGTTGCTTGGAGAGCATATTTATATTTGGAAAAAAAGAATATTTTTTAAATTTGTCAATCTTTTTTTTGTCGCCAACTTTTTGACCCCATTGGGAGGGGACCAAATGAGGGTTGTGGGTTTTTTGAAAATTCCGCCTGGGATGCTGCCCATGTATGATAAAGAGATTCGCTTACCGAAAATTTTACTGCAGGCGTAGCTGAGAAAAGTTGTGTATTTAAAAAAAAAGAATTTTCTAAAGCCTTTAAAATTACCGAGATATACAAATCAGGAACGACGCATCAACCGTAGACCACCTTGTATTAATTAAAATTTTTCACAAAATGAATGATTCGACCAGCCTGTGATTTATTCATAAAGTATTGACATAATTGAAATTAATGTATAGTAATAATGTGTTATAAGATGAAGGTGACTAGGCGTTGATATGGTGGATTAAAAGGCATTTACTCGTCAAATTTTTCTCGTGAAAAGCAGGATTAAATCAAACTATGATATCATTATGGATGATTCACACGAATGTTTGGAAATTTGATTTTTGTATTTATTTTTGGAATATTTTTTTGCTTAACTTAATAATAATAAAGTATCTTTTTTAAGCGCTTTTAGGCATTTTTGAGCTCAACAACTAAATTGTTTAGCCGATCTACACGATTTTTGGACAAGTTTTTCAACATTTTTTAATTTTCATCAAAATAATCCTATAGGGAGTATTCTATGCGAGAAATCAATTGCAAGCAGTGCCGGACCTTGAAAACTCTTTCCTGATCATGTATTAGCATACTTTCGTTTCAATAATCACACGTCTTCCCTGAATCAGGAAAGCGTTTTCAAGGAGTGTTTTTCACAATTTCTGATCGTTTTTGAGCGAATATGTTAACGCCTTAAAAATCTACCATTTTTGATCTGAAATGAACCACAAATCTGGACCCAAAAATAAATTTTTTTTCAAAATTGGTCTAACATGATCAGAAATTGTTGGCCATAGCCCAAAACGGTGAAACAACTCATTTTTTGGCAAAAAGAAATAAGTTAACATAGGTTTCGGCATCTTGCTACGCTAAAAATATCGTTTCCTTTTTCCGAGCATTCCAGGGTTGGCGGGAATTTGAATTCCAAAATCGCAACTAAAAAATCGCCAACTTCAAACGTGATTATCTCGACAACGATAACGATTCAGAATTTACTGTAAAAACAAAAAATGCTCTATTTTTCATGAATTTTCCGAATATATATAAATTATGGCAAATTTCGCGAATCTAAAGAATTTTCATATTTGAAGTGGTTGTCTTCGGGTGTGAATTTTTCTAACTTTGGCACCGACCTGCGCTATGATCGACCTATCACTGAAAAGCTGAAGATTTGGGCTACATTTTACAGGTTTCAGATATTTGCGCTCGAATGTCTATAAAAAGTTATAGCTGAAAAAGTAAATTTTTGAACACCTTTTGACACCTTGAAAATCAGGAAAACGGTCATAGCTTCACAACCTTGAGGTTTTGACATATGGTCGTGATTATAAAAAATGAAGCTCAAATCCAGACGCATTCAACGACACCAAGATCATGTGATTTGGATTTAACATTAAAAAGTTATAATTTTTTGAAGCTTCGACACATCCTACATCTCGAAAGCTAAAAGTCGGATTCAAAAACGGACTTCAGATTCGTGTTCAGCGACCTCGAAAACGGTAGGATATGTCAAATTCGAGAAAATTCCAACAACTTTTTCACTGTGCCCTTCCCATGTTTGAGCTTTCAAGATATCGCCTCTTAATACTTTCACCTTTTACAACAAAACTTTGAAACATAAAAACTAGAGTTATGAATTGCTTCCACTTGTTTAAATCTTTCACTTTTTTCCCAACCCTTCTCCGGAACAGTTTGTAAAAAATTGAACCAGTCTTCTATCAGCATAAGATAAAGACAAACCTTTTTGTTCCTCTTGTCCACAACCATCCTATTTCTTGTTTATTTTACGGAGGAATGAATATACTTTTCGCATATTTATCTTTGGTTCTGTAATTCCGAACAGGTTAATGAATAGTGAAAGAAAGTGTTCGGGATGGATTTTCTCGGACACTGCTGTTCATACACAAGAGATGCTTATATAAGCCTCCGAGAGTCGTCAAACTGTAAGCCAGAATTAGTAGCATTTTGACAAAAGCAGTTTACTGATCCCTTTTTTGCAATCAACTTGTTCTTCTTTTATTTAGTTAAGTTACAATGGAAAAATTTGTTATTTTCACAATCTCATTTTTATTTTGGGCCTATGGAGGTATTAATTTTTGTTGAACAAGGTGTATAATTTTAATTTTTCGTAGAAGACCTCCTCTATCTAGCGCTCGAACCCATTTTTAGATAGCGCGAGGCACGTGACTTCTCCAAAATCGATTTGGGGAGGTTTGTACAGATAATCTTAAAAATGTTTATAAAAGATACACACAGTTACTATTTTTATGCTACAAAATGTTCATGCTTACTACAATAAGTTTATTTTGCTTCAAAAAATTTATCAAGCTATAAAGTGTCCATAATTTGTTATACGATTTTAAAGTGTACTACAAAAAATTTATTCGCTCCACACGTGGGCGGCGGGGTGTCATGGTCTATCGTGAAGTCAGGGCAGGGTTGTGGACTTGTGTCGAGGAGTTGAGAGGGTTGTGCTGGAGGGTGGGAGAGGTGAAAGAATAGAGAGGGTTGTGCCAAGGGAGGACGAGATTTATGCCGGTGGGGGGGGGGGGGGGACGACAAGAATTGATGCACTTTAAGAAATTTTTAAAGTGCTCTCGTGATTAAATTCTTATTATGTCTACTACTGTTTTGGTCCGTCGTGACCAGATCCTTACGAGCATCGAGGCCCGGGTCCCCCTAAACCCGACCGATGGCTGAAAAAAACATAAGGGTCCCCCTTAGGCTTTTTGGTCTGCTCTCTCGCGAGAGGGTTGTGCTTTTTTCAAATTTACGACGTCCAATCACCCACGTGTGATACACACTATAAAAATTTTACATTCATTACAAAGCGATCAACTAGGCTAGAAAACATTCGTTTCCTCCCAGAATCTACTCCAGTTTTTAGAATCTACTCTAGTTTGTATGGATAAAAACACGGAAAAATTCAACTGCCACTCAGTCGAGCACCTTTGCCGCGATCCTATGTATAAGACGCTAATGCTGGATCTTTGTTCAGCGACTTGTGGCTTTTGCCAAGTGACTACAGCAAAACCAGATGAAGAACTTGAAGAAAATAACGTCAGAGGGGCTCCTGAAAGTGAGTTTTTTAAATAAAAACATATCAAAAGCAGTCATATTTAAAAATGCGTGAGTTTAAATGCCAAAAAAGCAATTGTTTAAGGCAATGGGTCTCCAAGGAGTAAAGACACGAACTGTCAAGATTTTTCCATCGTCTGAAGTTTATTCGAACTTGAGTTCATTTTCACTTCAAAATACTCACCCTCTTTCCTGAATCAGGGGTTAGGAAAGCGTTATCAAGATCGGAATTGAGTCCTCGCTTAGGTTTAGGGGAGGCAACTAGATAAAAACTTCATTTTTCTATCGAATTTCGATCAAAATTTCCATTTTCTTAAGAAATTTTTGGTTTGGTTTTTCATCAGATCAATGAGGAGTATGCCCCCCTGCCCCTCCTGGATCGTTTTCAAGGTCGGAAAGACCACTGTTGATCAACTCAATATTAAGAACATTTGGAACTAGTATCGATTAGGTATCACACTGAACGTGAAATTTTTCGAAAAACATTTTTTCCATCATTTGGAATTGACCCATCTAGGGGTAATTTTATGCGGGGAATCCGAATTTTACATTTCTGAGACCTGAAAATCTTTCCCCGAGTCAAAAAAAGGCTATGTATATGACGTATGGCATGTGATTCTTGTCAAAAATGTGACCCTACGTCATATAAATAGCCTTATTGATTCGGGGAAGATTTTCAGATCTCGGAAATGTATCATTCGGATTTCCCGCATAAAATTATCCCTAGAGGGGTCAATTCCAGATGATGAAAAAATTTCATGTTCAGTGGGATCCCTAATCGATATCGAACATTTTAGATGATTGCTTCGATCTTGATTTATACTGTACAAAACGATCACATTTATGTAATTCTCAACTATATAAAGCAATTATGGAAAAAGAATGTGCTTTAACATGTGGCTATTGTGCTCCACCACCAGAATAAGAATAAAGAAAAAATTACACTCCAACAAACAGTGATTTAAACATCTATAAGTACAAATTGTATTGAGTTGTTCGATAGGTATTGTCGACCCAAAAAATGCATCTAAATTCGGCATTTTCGCTCGCGTTTTCGTTGATATTTTTTCAGTATTACGCAAAAATGCATGCTGAATACGATCCAATGAGTCTTTTTGAGCATAACTCATGTTTTCGTGTCAATATACAGACTTTTTCAAAAATGGAGGTTTTTCATTGGTGCAAATTAATTTTAAAATGTCAATATTTTGCTATAGAAGTCGATTTTTGACGAAATTTCGAGAGTTTTTCTAATCGGGGAATCGATTGCGCGCATTGCCGAGGTATAAAAAATGCTTGCCTGACCCTGATTCAGGGAATACAAAATTGAAACGAAAATATGATTTACGTTCAAAAAGACTGATTGTATTCAGCATGCATTTTTGCTTAATAATGAAAAAATTTCAACGAAAACGAGCGAAAATGCCGAATTTAGATGTATTTTTTGAGCCGACAATACTTATCAAACAACCCAATAGATACTTTTACAAATAAATTTTTTCTTCCAATTAATTGAGAAAGTAATTTTGAAAATTTTGATCACTTGTTCTACCAAAACTAGCCATTTCCCTTATTTGCTTTAGCTATCTTTACAGATAGCTTTGCTTATCTTCACGTTTAAAAGGGCTGTTTAGATTGGTACTTTGTTTACCCTCATTGCAACTCCTTCATTTGGGATATTTTTAGCTAGTCGGAGAAGGTTGTTTTGGTTTACTAATTTTGTACAAAGGACTTTAAACTCGCTCTTTTCTCTTACTCGAGTATTTGGTTTGAATAGCTTATTTTTACAAAATATGTTTTTTCGGAGATCAATAATAATTAGAGTCAACATTAATTAGGCCAGAGAACAGTGTGTTTACTAAATAGTCTGGCAAATTTATAAATTTTACAAAAATAAATTTTGAGCAGGCATTTTTTATTTTTGGTCTCCTTATGTTTTTTTGAGCACCCACTCTCTTGTTCCAATGACGGAGTAGGATTTTCGATTTTTCAAATGTACAAAAAACATATCTACTAGTGATGTCCAAACAACTGACAAGGACATCGGGGCTGTCGCGGAATAATTGTTCCAGTTCCGACAAGTTCCAGGCATTATTGCTGTTCCGTGTTCCAATCTGTTCCGGCCATTTTTGTCCGGAACATGAAATTATCGAGTTAACAAAAAATATATTTTTTCTATGTATGACTTATCTTTTCAATGACAGATTTATTGAATCAAGAAATTTGTACATATTTTTAATTGATTATTAAATTTTACTTAAATAGTAAAACTAGTATAATAGATTAGAGCACATTCTAAATTTAAAAAACAGTTCTAACATAAGATGACATGGGCCATGTTATGCCATATGTTAGTTCCTCATGTCATGCTAACTTGAGCATCACTACAGTCTACTCTCGATATACCGCCACACAGAATTCGGTCCCCTGGAACATTTTTCGGTATAAAAATCTCTCGATATACCGCCACCCTGGAGCCTGTCGCGTTATATCGAGAGAAGACTGTAGTGTTGTAGGAAAAGAATTTTTGTACCCCACCTCTAGTGAAATTCCGAGGATCTCAGGTATACCGATTTATAACGCGCTTCAGCTTTGTATAGATTTTACTTTTATTTAATTTAGATCAAAGCTTTTAGCAAAGCTACAAAAATGTTTCGGATAATTATCAAGCGATTTTCTTCTTCGTCTTCAACTTTACCTCCAATTAATACAGGATCGAGCACCTTAACTGGTAAAACAACTATTGGATCTCATCCAGCGAGTGAACTACATACTACAGATAAAGGTATTTTTTAAATTTAAACAAAAAGATTTTTACTCTTTTTTGTGACTTTTATTTCATAAGGAAAAATTTAAAAAATGTTTCAGAGATCAAAAAATCTTTTCACAATCTCTAGCTAGCCTAACAAAACGATCAATTATCAATGTTCTCTTACCTTCCCATGTGGTCTAGTGGTTAGGATTCGTGGCTTTCACCCACGCGGCCCGGGTTCGATTCCCGGCATGGGAATAATTTTTTTGCATTTTACGAAAATCTTGATTTTAATCAAAAATAAATAAAAATATTTGTAAAACATGCATGAAAAATTATTATTTTTACTTTAGACCAGATGGCAATTGAAGCCGAGTACATGAGAATTCATCAAGAAACAGCTGGTCTGAACGGTAGGTTGAATTTTCCTGTATAATCTCATTATTTACACACTTGGTAAGGGGGTAGTCGATCCACCCATAATGAAGCCGCAAAAGGCCGACGAGGGAGCTTCACTTTTGATATAAAAATGAAAATTTGTCCCCGTTATGTTTTTGTCTAAAATGTTTGAAAAATTTTTTCATACCAGCTGTTTGGGGCTGTCCAGATATTACGTTATCAACTTTTTTGGGATTTTGACCCCTTCCCTCCCCCTTCATGTTATCAAAATGCACTAACGTTATCAATCTTTTATTAGGACAGCCGACCCCCCCCCAACATGATAACGTATTATCTGGACAGCGCCTTTCCTGATGAATTTTATGTACTATGCTTCAATAATGATCACGATTTTTCACCAAAATTCTCTAATTTTTCAACAAAATGTCCAAAAATTGCCATTTCTCACCAAAAATATTCATTTGTGAGCATTTTCAGCTCTAAAACAAGAATTTTTCACAAAAAATTTTCTGATTTTGCTAAAGGATTTCACAAAAATTTTTCATTTTTTTGACAAAAAGGCTCCAAATAGTCATTTTTCGCTAAAAATGATTCTTTTCTGAGCATTTTCCGCTATAAAAGAGCAAATTTCAAAAAGTTATTGCCTGTCACCGTTTTTTTGTTGTTTTAGATCAAAAATTTCACCAAAACTGTACAAAATTATCATGTTTCAAAAAAATATCCCAATTTTTCATTTTTGACTAAAAACAATCATTTCTGAGCATTTTCAACTTAAAAAATGCAATTTGAAAAAAAATTTTTTGCTATCGGAGGGGGGATTTCGTTTTTTGGTTTACTACCCTACTCTCTTTGCCTATTTGTGATTATTTAAAATAAATTATCTTAGATTTCTTTGATGAGAGCTGGAAGCAGACATGGCAATAGCTTTTTCTTAGAAGATATAGCATTTGCATCAAGCTATCAATCACTGCTAGATGCGTATTATACAGTTGTTTTAAAAAGTCGGAGCTACTTCGGCTCTTATACCCCATTGAACGTGGTCTAAAATCGAAAAATGTTATTTTTCGAAATTTTCTCAAAAATGACGCTATTAGGAGTAATTTTATGCAGGAAACACGTTGGCGATGTTAATTTTTCGTAAAAACGCTTCCATTTTTTGAATTTTCGAACATACAACGAATATATTTTTCAAATAACCTTTTTAAATATCACAATACAACAAAATAACATTTTAAAATATTTTAAAGTATATATACAATAATTAATAGCAATATTTCACGGCTGGCATGGATAGAAGGTTGCCACTTGTGATCAGAAATTATAGAACGCTTGGTTAGTATGGCAGATTGCAAAAAGTATGGTATAGAATCATTGAAGACAAAGAAAGTACATATTTCGAAAAAACTAATATGCAAAAATTCGATTTTCTAAAAAATGGAAGCGTTTTTACGCAAAAATAACATCGCCAACGTGTTTCTCGCATAAAATTACCCC